>ML287450.1:26175-131175 GCA_005239495.1 Nicotiana undulata
AATTATTATAAGTTGACTAGTTTACCAATTAGTCGCCTAGAAGTAATAGCGAGATAATAAGAAGTGCAGAATTGAAATGCAAAAGTAAAGTGCAGGAATTAAAGACATCGAAGTTTTTATACAATGTCAATCCTAATCTAGTCCCCTTGGGTTGCAAGGGAGTTCTCTTTCAGTGAATGAGTTTCTTGAGTACAAAGTGAATGGTGTAGTTTTACACCAACTGCTCTGTCACGACCTGAAATCCCACCCTCAGGCCGTGATGGCGTCTAACGTTGAACCCGCTAGACAAGCCAATGTTTTGGTTAAATTTACTATTTTCTTCATTTATGATATCTAAAATAAAAAAACAATAAGCATGAACAATTGAATAAGAATGCGGAAGCTAAGAATTTATCAACTTAATATAATAAATATTACGAAATTCCGAACATAAACCCCCAGAACTGGTTTCACAATTTCACGGACAATCTAAGATTACTAAAAACAAGAGTCTGAAATAAACAAATGTAGCTGTCTAAAAATACAAGATAAGACAGAAAGGGACGAGATAAATTGTGACGCCAAGGCCTGCGGACGCCTGCAGGTCTACCTCGGTGTCGCCGTGGACTGAAGGATACTCCCTCGCTCAATGTCCACTGGGTCCGGCGCTGTAATCTGCATAACACAAAGAAGTGCAGGTGTAGCATTAGTACAACCGACCCCATGTACTGAGTAAGTGCCGAGCCTAACCTCGGCGAAGTAGTGACAAGGCTATGACACGACAAATAACGAATACCTGTGCAGTTCAATAATATAATAAAGAATAATGACAAGAAATAAACAGTTAAGCACAAAAAATGGGATTAACATGCTAGGGAAAAAGGGCAACAATTCAATGAAATGACAGAACAAGATAACAACTGAAGTGTATGAAATAATAACATGAATTAACAACTCTGAACTAATAAATAAACAGAACGGCACGAAATGTCCCCTCGTGCTATAACCTCACAAAACACTCGGCATGGCATGTCCCCTCGTGCATAAATAAATAATCACTCGGCACGGAATGTACCCTCATGCATAAATAAATAATCACTCGGCACAGAATGTCCCCTCGTGCATAAATAAATAATCACTCGGCACAGAATGTTCCCTCGTGCATAACCTCACAAACACTCGGCACGGAATGTCCCCTCGTGCACAACATATATAAAAGTAACAATTTGACAGGAAGATTCAACAATAAGAAACCTTAAATGCACAGAAATGTTCAACAAGAATTCTACCGTCCCGGCAAGGGACACATCTATAACCAATCTCACTCAGAAGTACAACTGAACAAATAATCCTCAACCGAATGAATAATCAATAATATTCTACAACATGAATTACCCTCAATGCATAACTTCCAGAATGACAATTACTTCACAGAGAATATCAGTGAAAACTACATATATCATAGAATCCGACTCACGGGCATGCTTGACCACAACATATAGGTACTCGCCACCTCACCTATACGTTGGACATGTAATTATCACATAGCAATTAAGACTCAACACCTATTCCCTCAAGCTAAGTTTAGGCCAAACACTTACCTCGACTCCAAGAATCCAAATCAAGCCTCTAGCACCGCTTTTCCTCTCAAACCCAAATCCGAAACAATCGTATCTAGGCATAATCGACTCAATATTATCAATAAATGCTAAACAATTCAATTCCCAAGTTTAATTATAGAATTCCCATCATTCTTCCCAAAAATCCAAAAATCGACCCCGGGCTCGCTTGGTCAAAATACGAGGTTCGGACCAAAACCCGATCACCCATTCGCCGACGAGCCCGAATATACAATTTGTTTTGAAATCCAAACCCAAAACAAGGTCAAATTCCCAAATATTCAAAAAGCCCTAACTCTACCCAAAACCCAATTTCTACCCTTAAATTCCATGATTTTAGGCCTAGAATCTAATAAATGTTGATGAAAATGGAAGAGAATGAAGTTATGATTACTTACCTATGAAGCTATGGTGGAAGAGATGCTCCAAAATCGCCTAAGAGGGTTGGGGAAGAAGGGGTTTATGAAAATGGTGGAAAAGTCCGTATGTATTCTGTTTTGGGCATTAAAAATAACTGGGCGTTTTTTTGGTCTATGCGATCGCGGGGCTAAGGGTGCGATCGCATAGTGGGACTGGACTTAAGCTTCGCGATCGCGGGGCTACAGGTGCAATCGCATAGAGTATCTACCACCCCCTGCTCACCTAGACACCTCTGCGGTCGCTGGCCCCCTTGTTCGATCGCATAAGGTAAATGACCCCTCCCCCTCTCAAAGCTATGCGATCGCATAGAGTAAAACACCAGACACCAGAAAAATCATATACCAAAAATTTTCCTAAGTGTTTGCACTCCGACACCTACCCGAAACTCACCCGAGCCCTCGGGGCACAAAACCAATTATATACACAACCTCAGAAACATACCACGGACTTATTCGAGCAATAAAATCACAAAATTAGCATAAAAAACAACGAATTAAACCTCAAAATCTATAAAAAATTCTCAAAACTTCTTAAACCTCAAATTTTCCATTTTTAGTCCGAAACAAGTCAAACTTGGTCCGTTTTTTTACCAAATTTCACAAATAACTCATATAAAATATATTGAACCTGTTTCGGGCTCCGGAACCATAATACGGGCCCAATAACTCAGGTTTCACATCAAATTTTATTTTCAAAAGCCTTTATATTTTTTAGAAAATAATTTTCTTTAAAAATTCATTTCTCGGACTTGGGACTTCGGAATTCGATTTCGGGCATACGCCCAAGTCACATATTTTCTTACGGACCTTCCGAGACTGTCAAATCATTGGTCTGGGTCCATTTACCAAAAATGTTGGCCAAAGTCAACTTTATTCAAATAATTATTATAAAATTATCATTTTATCAATTTTCCACATAACGGCTTTCCGGCTACGTGCCCGGGCTGCGCACGCACATTGAGGTGAGATAAAAGGAGGCTTTCATGGTCTCAGAATACATATTTATCTAAAATTATACGGGATGACCTTTTGGGTCATCACATGCTCAGTTTCTATGTCTCTCGTCTTTTGTTTATACAATGCCTCACCAGTGATTTTCTATCTTTTTTCTTTAACTTGTTACACAACAGATCTAGTAGAGCTACAATGTTTGTTTGACGTAGAAAAAAGAGAGGGTAATTGGTTTGATCAAACTATATTTCTTCAAGTCTAAAATGATCGTATATATACTTTCCGGGAGGCCTTGGGGTTTGGAGAGATTTGCGAACCCAAGAGATTTGATCCTTGAAAGGAATCAAATATTGTTTCTTTCCAAGAACAAGGTTGAAACCCTTTATACTTCCTTGATGAGTGGGCTTGATAGCTTTCCATATTTAAGACTTGATGTCTGCCGGATTTCCAATATTAGCTACACCTTCGCCGAAACTTTAGTGCTTATTTCCTTTTTATTGATATAACTTTAATCATATTCTGATCGATATCTTCCCAGCTTTGATTGCTCTCCTTGATGGCTTCAATCATCCTTTGATTGATATCTTCCTTCAACTTTGATTGTGTAATTTCGGATCTTGATTGCTTCGCTGATTCCTTGTAGCCTTCAGCCAATCAATCTTGGTTGATACTTTCCTTCTTGTTATGATTATGATTGATTGCCTTCAGTCCCTACATCAAATACACTTACATTATTTTTCATCATTAAAACTGAAATCTAGCACTACTGAATTTAACTTTTGAACTTGAAAGCATGCCAATGTAACGACCCGGTCGGTCGTTACGTAGAACCTGCATCATAATTACTGTTTTTGCCTTGTCATAGCTTGGTTATACTGCTTATGATGTGTTAGTGTTGGTAGGCTTGGAATCGGAATGGTTGTAGTGAGAGTTTAGTCACTTAGTCTTTAAAAATAGCCTTATAGTTGGAAAAGTCAACTGAGAGTTGACTTATTGGTAAGCAACCTCGAAATGTAAATTTTATGGTTCGGATAGCTTCGTTAGGTGATTTGGGACTTATGAGTGTGTTAGGAATATTTTTGTGATGTCCGGTGTAGAATTAGGCTTGATTTGGCGAAAGTTAGTTTTTGGTGATTTCCGGTCGGCAGTGGAAAATAGGCTATCGGGGTCGGAATAGAATTCCGAAAGTTGAAACAGGTTTGTAACGTCATTTTGGATATGTGTGCAAAATTTTAGGTCAATCGGATGTGTTTTGAATAGTTTCAGCATAGTTGGTGGAATTTAGAAATTTCAAAGTTCTTAGGCTTGAATTCGATATAATTTTGGTGTTTTGATGTTATTTTGGGTGTTCCAAGGGTGCAACTATGTTTGAATGATCATATATGATGTGTTAGTATGTTTGGTTGGGGTCCCGGTCGGTCGTTACGTAGAACCTGCATCATAATTACTGTTTTTGCCTTGTCATAGCTTGGTTATACTGCTTATGATGTGTTAGTGTTGGTAGGCTTGGAATCGGAATGGTTGTAGTGAGAGTTTAGTCACTTAGTCTTTAAAAATAGCCTTATAGTTGGAAAAGTCAACTGAGAGTTGACTTATTGGTAAGCAACCTCGAAATGTAAATTTTATGGTTCGGATAGCTTCGTTAGGTGATTTGGGACTTATGAGTGTGTTAGGAATATTTTTGTGATGTCCGGTGTAGAATTAGGCTTGATTTGGCGAAAGTTAGTTTTTGGTGATTTCCGGTCGGCAGTGGAAAATAGGCTATCGGGGTCGGAATAGAATTCCGAAAGTTAAACAGGTTTGTAATGTCATTTTGGATATGTGTGCAAAATTTTAGGTCAATCGGATGTCTTTTGAATAGTTTCAGCATAGTTGGTGGAATTTAGAAATTTCAAAGTTCTTAGGCTTGAATTCGATATAATTTTGGTGTTTTGATGTTATTTTGGGTGTTCCAAGGGTGCAACTAAGTTTGAATGATCATATATGATGTTTTGAGTGGTTAACGGAGAGTTTGGAGTGTTTTTGCTGTTGCTGGTGTAACCGCACCTGCAGATGGTTTATCGCAGGTGCGGGTCCGCAGAAGCGGACAAGGCTCTGCAGGTGTGACTTTTGGGGTCACGACCGCAAATCCTAATTAGCCGTGATGGCGCCTATCGTGGAACTAGGCTAGCCAACACTCAAAATGTTCACATTTTTCTTTTCAAATATCTCAATTTATTTTCAACGATTCATAATACGCATATAAATTTTGAAATCTTTAAACAAAATAATTAAGCTAACAGTCTACAACCGTCCCCAAGACCCGGAGTCAACATGTCATGAGCATCTAAGAAATAAACTAACTCTACTATTGATATAGACAAAGTCTAGGAATGATATATTAATACTAAATAAAGAAGGGAAATGGAGAAGCTGCGGACGCTGGAAAACTACCTTGAAATCCCGTAAGCTGCGGATAACGAACTCGGACGACTACTGCTCCGAATCAATACCTGGATCTGCACACAGAGGTGCAGGGAGTAATGATGAGTACGCTAACTCAGTAGTAATGAAAATAAATCACAGTCTGAGAAATAAGAAACACACAGCACAGATACACCAATTCACAAAAACAGTAAATCACCAAGTCACCATAAGTATTCATCAAATACATAAGTTCAAAAACCAATTTCCAGAAATCCTTTGAAACAAGTATAATTTCAATATATCTCAGTAAAACTCTCAGTTAAAAATCAGTTTGAAAACGAAGTGAATCATAGTTCAAAACTCAGTAAAATCATCGTAAATCTGCCCCTCGGGCCAAAATCATTTCTCATAACAATCTCAGTAACAGTCACTCAATATTAGCCCATTTCACTCAGTATCAGCCCATCAGGCAACCTCACAGTCACTCAATATTAGCCCATCAGGCAACCACACAGTCACTCAATATTAGCCCATCAAGCAACCTCGCAATCACTCAGTATCAGCCCCGCGGGCAACATCACTCATTAGGTACCTGCGCTCACTAGGGGTGTGCAAAGACTCCGGAGGGGTTCCTACATCCCAAGCGCTATAACAAACTACTCATGGCATAAATCACTCACAATATAGGCCCGCAACCTCACTCATATTATAACATCCTCACAATATAGGCCCGCTGCCTCACTCAGTCAGACACTCTCAACTTGCCCTTCAAGCCATAAATATACCGGGTTCTCGACCCAAAAACAGTATTTCAATTTCAAGAAATAGTATAAAAAATACTCTGAGTGTCAAAACAATTATCAAGAAAAGACTGAGTGAAAATCATAACATATCAAGTGAGGAAAATAGTAAAAACATCCCCTGAGGGGTTAACAGATCGGCACTAGGCCCCAAACATGGCTTACAGCCCAATCATATCAAAATATATATCAATACTATTAAGCATAGGCTTAAAAATCGGTTTCGCAACTCAATAGTTGCCTAAATAGGGAATATATTTCCAAAGTTCCAACCTTTGCATTCCAAAACCCGTGAAAGGGTGTGGAGTCCGGGGTTTCATACCCTCATGACAGGATTTAAAGACATTACTTACCTCAAACTAGCCCGGAAACTATTCTGCAATACGCTTGCCTTTCGTATCAACTTCCGAATGCTCCAAATCTACCAAGTTCAGATTTTTATCATCAAATTATGTTTAAGGAATGAATCCCAATTGAAAAATACCAATTCTAGCACAAAACCCGAAATTTGCTAAAACCCGACCCTCGAGACCGCATCTCGGAACTCAGAAATTTTTTATACCAAAATGTTCTTCGTCATCTCACGAGTCCGTACATATAAAGAACGCAAAAATCGGAGTTCGTTTGACCCCTCAAATCGACCCCTAAAGGTCTCATAATCTCAAGCCCTAACCCCACCCTTTTCTACTGATTTTCATGAATTAAACACTGAGATTATGTTCCTTAATCACCTATAATCGAGTTTTAAGGTCCAAAATACTTACCTCTATGATGAACATTGATTTTCCCTATTCATAATCGTTTCAAAAGCTTCTTCCCATTCAAAAATGGTGTTAAAAAGTCTAATGGTCGTGAATGGTTTAATTTTATATTGCCCAGGTATACACAATGTGCGATCGCGGATCTAGCTGTGAGTTCGCAGTGAACAAACTTTACCAGCCCGTATTTAACCATATGCGATCGCGGCCTCCTCTATGCGATCGCATAGATCAAATTTTCCAACAGCCTTCTCCAACTCTTCTGGATAGCCTCTAGTATAATGGTCATAACCTTTTTTACAAAACTCCAAATTACAATTGTCTTAACCTTCTGAAAACTAGACATCAAGAGCTACAACTTTCATGTTTTGATCATCTTCAAATTCCTTATAGATTGTGAGTTAGAAGCTTCCAAAGTCGGGACTGTGCAACATAAATTTTACTCAGTGCGATCGCGGGAAGCCTTGTGCGATCGCATAGCAAAACTAGATTTTTCCAAATTTTCTCTGTGCTAACGCATCCAGATCAATGCTATCGCACTCTACACCCCTGAAGCCAAAAACCAGCAACTAGAAATGGCCTAGAAATGGTTCGAAACCACCCGAAACTAAATCGAGACCCTCGAGACCTCAACCAAAACATACCAACACATCTCATAACATCACAAAAACTTAGTCGAGCCTTCGAATCACCAAAAACAACGCAAAAACACTAAAATCACATCGAATTCAAGCCTATGAACTTTGAAATTTCTAAATTCCACCAACGATGCCGAAACTATCCAAAACACATCTGATTGACCTAAAGTTTTGCACACATATCCAAAATGACATTACGAACCTGTTCCAACTTCCGGAAATCCATTCCGACCCTGATAGCCTATTTTTCACTGCCAACCGGAAATCGCCAAAAACTAACTTTCGCCAATTCAAGCCTAATTCTACACCGGACATCACAAAAATATTCCGAACACACTCCTAAGTCCCAAATCACCTAACGAAGCTATCCGAGCCATAAAATCCGCATTCTGAGGTCGTTTACCAATAAGTCAACTCTCAGTTGACTTTTCCAACTTTAATGCTATTTTTAAAGACTAAGTGACTAATTTCTCATTATAACCATTCCGATTTCAAGCCTACCAACTCTAACACATCAATAACAGTATAACCAACCTATGACAAGTCAATAACAGTAATTATAAAACAAATTCTACGGAACGACCGGCCGGGTCGTTACATTCTCCCCCACTTAAACACACATTAGTCCTCGAACGTTCCTAGAGTTGTTCCAAACACCACCAAAATTGCTGTGTAACCTACCATGCACATATTCGGAGGTGATTCCATGTCACCTTACCCCATATAGGTCTAATAGCACAACATAGTTGAAATTTCTAAGTCTGATCCTGACCCATAAACCTTAGAACTAAATTTCCACTTCTGAAATGATTTACAAGTTCTAATCCCACAACTATAAGTTGAAATAGTCTGAACACACTGTATCAATCCATATCCGCAACACAAGATGAAATCACATAATATACCGCATGACTCAATACTCATAGCGATGACTCCTAATCCCAATCGCTTCTCATAACAACCCAACATCGGTAAATAACCTCTTATCAAACAAAACCTTGCTTTAACACCTTCATATGGTGCCGATGATGAAAGAAACACGTAGAAACCAGCAACCATTCGCTCGATCAACATCAATACCATCCAGAGCCATAACTTGTGCACTCAATAAAAACATCCTAAGAGCTCAATTCATAAAATAGAGAAGACTCACACGAGAGGACTATCTTGTCATTACTCTTGCCATTACCACATCATGCTAAAAGCCTGATACACATCGTGAAACCATATCACACAATTCCTACACCAAGGATCATCCCTCTACTTAACTCTTCTATAAAGCGTGATCCCATCCAACCGCTGAACAACATGAAATACTCCAAGCCATCCTGCTCAAAATCCATAACCATGCGAAATTCGACATCAATTACTCAAAGTGCATTTCCATAACCACGGGGAAATCGGATGATACCATGCCACCCGAACCAGAAAGAACATAACCAATACGTCTCAATCCTGCAACACCCGTACTGGCCTACCAATAACTCTAAGTCAACTATGGTCACCCACAACATATAGATAACTCTCCGAACGTTCATAACGACTGAATCATGACATATACTAACACCTGACTAGCTTTGCTCGCATCCTCGTAGTTCACAACTACAATTTTCATGAAAAATCCCAGTCTCAAAAAATCCATGAGGCGCACCAATTACTATATCTGATCCCAATTCCACCACTCGAATATATAACATGTCTCTAATACTCAACCATTCCACGGGGATACTCCTATAATTCTTCTGTGCCACCAACAAACTTGAATATCGGCAGTCGATCCAACAAGAGAGCGCCGTAACACCAATGATGCACCCTTACTCAAACACATTGCCTTAAACACATTGTCCTTTATGAATGTATACTCTCATCCAGCCACCCAATAGTGGTATCCTTTACCTAATCATCTGAAACTGCCAGTTCTGACCTTCCTTCCAGAACTGAACCGTGACCTCACATATGCCACTCTCCACTATACACAAAATACCGCATACGCCATGCAATCCTATGATAAATATGAGAACTTCATGCTCCCTTCCTAGCCACAAACAACTACGTACCCAACTAGCCAAGAACTTTCCATTTGATCCCATCTAGAAGCAAAATCACTATACATCACATGGCCCTCACGCCAGTAGAAATATACATCTCTAACCGTGGTAGAAACCATCAAGAACTCCCGAATCACATTTGTACAACACCAAACCGCCAGGATTGAATCCTTCTTACTCAACCAAGCTACGCATGCCACCAAATTCCAAGAGAATTTCTAAGAAACACCTGTAACAACTCATTACCTTATAAACACCCAAAGAACTAACCATATCCCTTATCATGTCGATCCGACGTACTACCAAGCTGTCCTATTTATTCAAGTTCGTTCTGACTTACCTTCGAATTGATACTCCTTCTTGCCATAATACCGCAATTATAAATCCCGACTCACCGTACGAAACCCGAGCATAAAATATATCGTCTAAGGCTCATAAGCCGCTGAATACTCCCCCAATTATCCCCAAGGCACCACATTGGAAATACTTACCCTGAAGAGACTTCCTGCGAATTTAAAGTCATTACCTTCTCTTTCCTGATACTGATGGATAGAATCCATGATAATGCAAATACACCACAAGCCTTGACACTTTCCCCGTAAATCTCAATTCTAGCCCTTCTCACACCTTGAAGATCCTCGATCGGTACATATAACCTTGAATCCGCCTGAACCATTCTCGAACGTCATTTACTCTACGCAATTTCAATTACACTAACCAAGTAAACAGAATGGCCTGACCCCGCTTGCAATCCACATACTAGGAAAGTAATCCACCCCTTTGAAGAACCAAGCACACTCATATATTGCACGCTCTACACTTACCAGTATAACTCCATCATTCAATGAATTCCACTATCCGTAAAGTACATTACAACTTGTATCGATGAAATTTCCATCACTCGAGTCATTCCTAGACTCCACCTCTGTAGGTCATAACTGATTCACCAATATACCTCGCACCAAAACCAGTACAACACATAATCGTGTACTTGACTTATCATTAGCGGACTCCCCCACTTGGCTCAAAGCCAACGACCAAGACAAACAGTAACTCACAATGCCCATACGCTATCACTGCCACCATACTGTTGTGAGATTCAACTAGATCCTTCATAAGCTCATATGACCCAGACCATCTAACCATCAACTCGTTTGCAAATCTCGCATTCACCATTAAAATGATCATGCCAACTCCCACAAGCGATCTAGACTAGATTTACAACATACATCATTTACTGATAGAGAGAACTTACTACAGATAAACATAAGGGTCACACACCTCAGGAAAACCCGTAGGAGATACTCCTGCCTACTTAACCTCAAAATGATATCTCCCTATACACTCCGAAAATCATAGCTATCACGCAATCACTATATCTTCCTACATTAGAACACAACCACTTCCTGCCCCCAAGACATCCCATTTAGCGGTATAAGAACCTGAAGCTGATGGCAATACTAACACTGGGGCTGTGGTCAAGGAATCTTGAGCTTCTGGAAGATCTACTCACACTCGTCTGACCACATGGGTACCTTCACTGGACACCACTTGTCCCAAGAATGCTACTGAACTGAGCCAAAAATTCACACTTGGAGAACTTCGCACAAACCTTCTCCTCCCTATATCCTTGTGATACCATCATCAAATGCTGAGTATGCTATCCCTGGCTACGTGAGTACGACAGGATGCCATCAATAAATACAATAACAAAGGAGTGCAATCACTGCCTGAATACACCGCCAATCAAATACATGAATGCTACTGGAGCATTGGTCAGCTCAAAAGACATCACAAGAACTCAGAACATAATAGGAAAACCCACTTCACTCCACAACTAAACTACACAAGAGGTCCTTCAATACTCATAACTCGAAGCCATATTCTAACTCAATACAGAAGTCAAATAATCAATGGTTCTTGCCACATCTCCCGCCAATTCATTTTGGTCACAATCAAACAACCTGAATACATCTAACTATCCGATCACACTCACCATATAGTCCTCTAGTCACAAAGTTCCATCACTAAGGACACAAAAGGATATATAAGTCCCCCAACACATGTGCTCACCCAAATGAAATCTCAACACTCAAGCCGCAAACAAAATTCGGCCTCAAGTCCTTCCGAATGACCCATTATTAACATGTTAAAAATCACATCTCACCCATGGAAGTCACAAGCCGCCGACGCACAACTGATACCAAGCACTCACGTGTGCATTCGAATACATGAAAGGAATTTCAAGAGTTACGCTTTTGGCTGAATAAATGGATTCGCACAATAAGAATTCAAGAATGTGGAATGTTTCCTAAGGGTTCTGCGGCCTCTTAAAGATAAGTACAGACATTTTCGTACCGATCCACAAGACTCTACTAAACCTGCTCATGACCGTTGAGTCCTATGCAACCTAGAGCTCTGATACCAACTTATCACGACCCCAAATCCTAACCGGCCGTGATGGCGCCTATTGTGGAACTAGGCTAGCCAGAACTAAAAATTTTCACATTTTTCTTTTCAAATATCTCGATTTATTTTCAAAGATTCATAATACGCATATAAATTTTGAAATCTTTAAGGAAAACAATTAAGTTAACAATCTACAACCGTCCCCAAGACCAAGAGTCAACATGTCATGAGCATCTACGAAATAAACTAACTCTGCTATTGTCATAGATAAAGTCTAGGAATGATATATTAATACTAAATAAGGAAGGGAAATGGAGAAGCTACGGACGCTGGACAGCTACCTCGAAATCCCGTAATCTACGGATAACGAACTCGGACGACTACTGCTCCGAATCAATACCTGGATCTGCAAACAGAGGTGCATGGAGTAATGATGAGTACGCCAACTCAATAGTAATGAAAATAAATCATAGTCTGAGAAATAAGAAACACACAGCACATATACACCAATTCACAAAAACAGTAAATCACCAAGTCACCATAAGTATTCATCAAATACATAAGTTCAAAAACCAATTTCCAAAAATCCTTTGAAACAAGTATAATTTCAATATATATCAGTAAAACTCTCAGTAAAAAATTAGTTTGAAAACGAAGTGAATCATAGTTCAAAACTCTATAAAATCATCGTAAATCTGCCCCTCGGGCCAAAATCATTTCTCATAACAATCTCAGTATCAGCCCATCAGGCAACCTCACAGTCACTCAATATTAGCCCATCAGGCAACCTCACAGGCACTCAGTATCAGCCCATCAGGCAACCTCACAGTCACTCAATATTAGCCCATCAGGCAACCTCGCAATCACTCAGTATCAGCCCTGCGGGCAACATCACTCATTAGGTACCTGCGCTCACTGGGGGTGTGTACAGACTCCGGAGGGGCTCCTACAGCCCAAGCGCTATAACAAGCCACATCATGGCATAAATCACTCACAATATAGGCCCGCAGCCTCACTCATATCATGACATCCTCACAATATAGGCCCGCAACCTCACTCAGTTTGACACTCTCAACTTGACCTTCAGGCCATAAATATACCGGGTTCTCGACCCAAAAATAGTGTTTCAATTTCAAGAAATAGTATCAAAAATACTCTGAGTGTCAAAACAATTATCAAGAAAAGACTGAGTGAAAATCATAACATATCAAGTGAGGAAAATAGTAAAAACATCCCCCAAAGGGTAAACAGATCGGCAGTAGGCCCTAAACATGGCTTACAACCCATATCATATCAAAATATATATCAATACTATTAAGCATAGGCTTAAAATCGGTTTCGCAACTCAATAGTTGCCTAAATAGGGAATATATTTCCAAAGTTCCAACCTTTGCATTCCAAAACCCGTGAAAGGGTGCAGAGTCCGGGGTTTCATACCCTCAGGACAGGATTTAAAGACACTACTTACCTCAAACTAGCCCGGAAACTATTCCGCAATACGCTTGCCTTTCGAATCAACTTTCGAATGCTCCAAATCTACCAAGTTCATATTTTTATCATCAAATTATGCTTAAGGAATGAATCCCAATTGAAAAATACCAATTCTAGCACAAAACTCGAAATTTGCTAAAACCCGACCCCCGGGCCTGCGTCTCGAAACTCAGAAATTTTTTATACCAAAATGTTCTTCGTCATCTCACGAGTCCGTACATATAAAGAACGAAAAAATCGGAGTTCGTTTGACCCCTCAAATCGACCCCTAAAGGTCTCATAATCTCAAGCCCTAACCCCACCCTTTTCTACTGATTTTCATGAATTAAACACTGAGATTATGTTCCTTAATCACCTATAATCGAGTTTTAAGGTCCAAAATACTTACCTCTATGATGAACATTGATTTTCCCTATTCATAATCGCCTCAAAAGCTTCTTCCCATTCAAAAATGGTGTTAAAAGGTCTAATGGTCGTGAATGGTTTAATTTTATATTGCCCAGGTATACACAATGTGCGATCGCGGATCCAGCTGTGAGTTCGCAGTGAACAAACTTTACCAGCCCGTATTTAACCATATGCGATCGCGGCCTCCTCTATGCGATCGCATAGATCAAATTTTCCAACAGCCTTCTCCAACTCTTCCGGATAGCCTCTAGTATAATGGTCATAACTTTTTTTTACAAAACTCCAAATTACAATTGTCTTAACCTTCTGAAAACTAGACATCAAGAGCTACAACTTTCATTTTTGGATCATCTTCAAATTCCTTATAGATTGTGAGTTATAAGCTTCCAAAGTCGGGACAGTGCAGCAGAAATTTTACTATGTGCAATCGCTGGAAGCCTTGTGCGATCGCATAACACAACTAGATTTTTCCAAATTTTCTCTTTGCTAACGCATCCAGATCAATGCTATCGCACTGTACACCCCTGAAGCCATAAACCAGCAACTAGAAATGGTCCGAAACCACCCGAAACTCACCCGAGACCCTCGAGACCTCAACCAAAACATAACAACACGTTCCATAACATCACACAAACTTAGTCGAGCCTTCGAATCACCAAAAACAACGCAAAAACACTAAAATCACATCGAATTCAAGCCTATGAACTTTCAAATTTCTAAATTCCACCAACGATGTCGAAACTATCCAAAACACATACGATTGGCCTAAAATTTTGCACACATATCCAAAATGACATTACAAACCTATTCCAACTTCCGGAATTCCATTCCGACCCCGATAGCCTATTTTCCACTGCCAACCGAAAATCGACAAAAACTAACTTTCGCCATTTCAAGCCTAATTCTACACCGGACATCACAAAAATATTCCGAACACACTCCTAAGTCCCAAATCACCTAACAAAGCTATCTGAGCCATACAATACGTATTCCGAGGTCGTTTACCAATAAGTCAACTCTCAATTGACTTTTCCAACTTTAAGGCTACTTTTAAAGACTAAATGACTAATTTCTCATTATAACCATTCTGATTTCAAGCCTACCAAATCTAGCACATCAATAACAGTATAACTAACCTATGACAAGTCAATAACAGTAATCATAATACAAATTCTATGGAACGACCGGTCGGGTCGTTACATTTGGTCAGCCCAGGGGAAGGTTGCAGGTGCGGTCATTTGGACCGCACAAGCGGTCCGCAGGTGCGGGTTTTGGTCCGATTAACGAAAAGTCGCAGGTGCGGTGGATTTGACCGCAGGTGCGAATTTTTGGCCGCAGGTGCGAAAAGCCTGGGCAGAAAAGTATAAAAAGGAGACTTCGCGATTTTTAACCCTTTTTCCACCATTGTTGTGCAGGTTCCGAGGTTTTTGAGGGATTTTGAAGAGGGAAACATTGGTGCATCATTGAGGTAAGATTTTTGGACTTATTAACTCGATTATAAGTGATTAAAGACCTTATTATCAATGCTTAATTTGTGAAAATCAGTAGAAAAAGGGGTGGAGTTAGGGCTTGAGATTATGAGACGTTTAGGGGACGATTTGAGAGGCCAAACAAACTCCGATTTTAGCGTTGTTTATATGTACGGACTCGTGAGATGATGAAGAACATTTTGGAACAAAATTTGTCGAGTTCCGAGATGCGGTCTCGGGGGTCGGGTTTTGGCTAAATTCGGGTTTTATGCTAAAATTGGTACTTTTCAATTGGAATTCATTCATTTACAATAATTTGATGATAAAAATCTGATCTTGGTAGATTTGGAGCACTCGGAAGTTGATACGAGAGGCAAGCGGGTTGCAGAGTAGCTTTTCGGGCTAGTTTGAGGTAAGTAATGTCTTTAAATCCTGTCCTAAGGGTATGGAACCCCAGACTTTACATCCTTTCATGGATTTGGAGTGACGCACATACTGGATGACGAGTGTGGGGCGTGCACGAATTCTAAAAATTGGAAAAATGTTCCTTTTAGGAAACTATTGAGTTGCGAAACTGCTTTTAAAGCATATGAGTTATAATATTACTATGTTTGATATATTTGGGCTGTAAGTCATGTTTGGGGCCTAGTGCCGATCTGTTTAACCCCTTGGGGGATGTTTTTATCGATATTCTCACTATTTTGAAACTATGATTTTTCACTCAGTCTTTCTTGTGAAATTGTTGACACTCTTATTTGATGATATTAGTATTTCTTGAAATAAAATACTATTTTGGGTCGAGAACCCCGTCTTATTCATGGCCCGAGTGGCATGCTGAGAGTTTCTGACTGAGTGTGGCCGAGGGTAAATGTTGTGAGGATGTTATAATATGAGAGAGGCCGACTTCCTGAGAGTGATTTATGCCATGATGTGTCTTGTTTATAGCGTTTGGGCTGTAGGAGCCCCTCCAGAGTTTGTACACCCCCTCAGTGAGCGCAGGTACCTACTGAGTGTGAGTGCCGAGTGATGGGTGATTGGGAGGCATGAGTGACAGTAAGGTTGCCCGCGGGGCTGATACTGAGTGATGGTGAGGTGTTGAGGGAAATTGTTACGAGTGATGATTATGGCCCGAGGGGCAGTGTTATGATGATATTTTACAGAGTTTTGACTATCATTTACTTCATTTTTCAAACTGATTTTACTGAGAGTTTTACTGAGAAATATTGGAAAAATATACGTGTTTCAAAGGATTTCATGGAAACTAGTTTTCGAACTGATGTATACTCTATTGAGACTTGATGTTTTACTGTTTTGTGGATTGGTGTATCTGTGCTGTGTGTTTCTTATTTCTCAGACTGTGATTTATTTTCATTACTACTGAGTTGGCATACTCATCATTATTCCCTGCACCTCTGTGTGCAGATCCAGGTACTGGTTCGGAGCAGTAGTCGTCCGAGTTCGTTATCAGCAGCTTACGGGATTTCAAGGTAGCTGTCCAGCGTCCGCAGCTTCTCCATGTCCCTTCCTTTATTAGTCTTAGTATTTTCTTCATAGACATTTATTATGGCATTAGCAGAGTTAGTTTATTTCTTAAATGCTCGTGATCGCTTGACTCCAGTCTTGGGTGATTTGTTTAGGCTGTTAGATTATTATTGGGGCGTAAAGACTTAAAGAAATTATTTTATACTCTATTTTCTGCTTGTTTTTGTTTTTTGAAATATTATAATAGAACAAATGAGTATTTATGTGATGGTTGGCTAGTCTAGTTCCACGATAGGCGCCATCACGACCTGTTAGGGTTTGGGGTCGTGACAAGTTGGTATCAGAGCTTCTAGGTTACATAGGACTCAACGGTCATGAGCAGGTTTAGTAGAGTCTTGCGAATAGGTACAGAGACGTTTGCACTTATCTTCGAGAGGCTACAGAACTCTTGGGAAAAATCTCAATTTCTTGAACTCTTTCGTGCCAATCTATTGGTTCTTGAAATCGAAACTTATGTTGTTTTATTCTCTCACAGATGGTGAGGACACGCACTACCGATAAGGGTGACCAGACACCAGCCAGACCCAGAAGGGGTCGAGGCCATGGTGGAGTTAGAGAACCAGCTCGTGCAGCAGCCAGAGCAGTACCACATGATCCCCCTATCATTCAGAATCAGGTTCCCGCCGAGGGTACTCCAGCGGGACAGGCTCGGGCACTGACAATGCCTATTGTTATTCCGAGTCTTCAGGAGACACTGGCTCAGATATTGAAGGTGTGTACCAGTTTAGCTCAGGCAGTTGCTATGTCTACTACTGCCACTACAGCTCAGGTTGGACACCTGAGAAGGTTGTACAGGGTATTCAGGCACCGGAGGTAGTCCCAGCCCAGCCGGTTGCCCCAGTTCAGGACTATGAGGTTCCAGTTATGCCCTAGGATGAGCATCATAGGCTGGAGAGGTTCAGTAGACTTCAGCCTCCGACTTTCAGCGGCACAGAGGGTGAGGATGCCCAAGGTTTTCTGGATAAATGCCAGAGGATACTACGTACTGCTGGTATTTTGGAGACCAGTGGGGTCTTGTTTGCTACATTTCAGTTTGCGGGTGCTGCTTTCACTTGGTGGGAGGTATTCGAGAGGCGTAGGCCGGTTGGTTCAACACCACTCACCTTGTAGCAGTTCTCTATGATCTTTTTGGAGAAGTATGTTCCTCAGTCCCATAGAGAGGAGAAACACAGGCAATTTGAGCAACTGCGCCAGGGAGAGTTGTCAGTTACTCGGTATGAGATGAGATTTTTTGAGTTGGCTCGACATGCTTCGGAGTTAGTCCCTACTGACAGGGAGAGGATCAGGAGATTTGTAGATGGTCTCACTTATTAGCTTCACATTTTGATGACCAGAGAGAGAGTGTCTGGAGCTATATTTGAGCAGGTTATTGACATTGCTCGGGATATTGAGTCGGTTCGCAGGCAGAAGCATGAGGAGAGGGAGGCCAAGAGGCCTCGGGGATCAGGTAGTTTCAGTGGTGGCCCTTCTAGAGGGTAGTTTCAGCACAGCAGAGGTCGTCCATTTAGACCTCCTCAGCCAGTTCACCCAGCTTACAGTGGTGCATCTTCTGGGCAGGGTCCTCGCAGTTCTCATCAGGGACGTTCATCTTTTAGTGCCCTTCCAGCTCAGAGTTCCTCCAGAGCATCATCATATAAGGGTTATTCTATGCATGGTCCGTCCGATGGTTATCATGGGGGCAGGGGTTCTCTTCAGTCCCCATCTTCAGCTCTAGGTGGTTGTTTTGAGTGTGGAGAGTTCGGACATGGCTCGAGCCCTCAACATCAGCCCCAGTCACTTCACCACCTACCCAGGCAGCTAGAGGTCGCCCTAGAGGGGGAGGTCGAGCAGGTGGAGGCCAGCCACATATTTATGCACTTCCGTCTAGGCCTGATGCTATGGCCTCAGATGCAGTGATTACAGGTACTATTTCAGTTTGTCACACTAATGCTTTGGCTTTATTTGACCATGGTTCCACGTACTCTTATGTCTCATCCTATTTTACTCACTTTCTGAATATGCCTCGTGAGTCTTTAGTTACGTCTGTTCATGTTTCGACTCCGGTGGGCGATACTATTATTGTGGACCGTATGTATCGGTCGTGTATTATATCTATTGTGGTTCTAGAGACCCAAGTGGACTTGATGTTACTCATTATGGTTGATTTTGATGTGATTCTGGGCATGGATTGGTTATCCCCATGTCATGTTATTCTTGATGGTCACGCTAAGACCGTGACCTTAGCTATGCTCGGAGTTCCGAGAGTTGAGTGGAGAGGGTCTATAGAGCATGTGCCTAGTAGAGTGATTTCTTATTTGAAGGCTCAACATATGGTTGAGAAAGGGTGTGAGTCTTATCTTGCTTTTGTGAGGGATGTTAGTAGTGGGACTCCTTCTGTGGATTCTGTTCCTATGGTCCGTGATTTTCTGGACATCTTTCCGGCAGACCTGCCACCTGACAGGGATATTGATTTTGGGATTGACCTGGTGCCAGACACCCAGCCTATCTCTATTCCACCTTACCGCATGGAACCGGCGGAGTTGAAAGAATTGAAAGAGCAGCTTCAGGAACTCCTAGATAAGGGGTTTATTCGACCTAGTGTGTCACCTTGGGGTGCACCGATGTTGTTTGTGAAAAAGAAAGATGGCTCCATGCGCATGTGTATCAATTATACGCAGCTGAATAAGGTTACAGTGAAGAACCGGTATATTGCCCCGTATTGATGACTTGTTTGACCAGCTTCAGGGAGGTAGGGTGTTCTCCAAGATTGACTTGAGGTCTGGGTATCATCGGTTGAAGATTCGGGATTCTGACATTTCGAAGACTGCTTTCAGGACCAGATATGGTCATTATGAGTTCATGATTATGTCATTTGGGCTGACCAATGCCCCAACCGCGTTCATGCAATTGATGAACAATGTGTTTCAGCCTTACCTTGATTTATTCGTCATTGTGTTCATTGATGACATCCTGGTGTATTCTCGTAGCCAGGAGGAGCATGCTCAGCATTTGAGGATTGTGTTGCAGAGGTTGAGGGAGGAGAAACTTTATGCAAAATTCTCCAAGTGTGAGTTTTTGCTTGGTTCAGTAGCTTTCTTGGGGCACGTGGTGTCTAGTGAGGGTATTCAGGTTGATCCGAAGAAGATTGAGGCGGTGCAGAGTTGGCCTAGACCGTCCTCAGCTACAAAGATTAGGAGTTTCCTTGGTTTGGCGGGATATTACCGTCTCTTTGTGGAAGGATTCTCTTCTATTGCTTCACCATTGACCAGATTGACCCAGAAGGGTGCTCCATTCAGATGGTCTGATGAGTGTGAGGAGAGCTTTCAGAAGCTCAAGTCAGCATTGACCACAACTCTAGTATTGGTTCTGCCTACTGGTTCAGGTTCTTATACAGTCTATTGTGATGCTTCTAGAGTTGGCTTGGCAGCGGTATTGATGCAGGATGGTAGGGTGATTGCATACGCGTCGCGACAGTTGAAGGTGCACGAGAAGAATTATCCAGTGCACGATCTTGAGTTAGCTGCTATTGTTCATGCCTTAAAGATTTGGCGTCATTATTTGTATGGGGTACAGTGTGAGATTTTCACTAATCATCGTAGTTTGCAGTATCTGCTGAGGCAGAAGGACTTGAATTTGCCTAAGAGGAGATGGTTAGAGATTCTCAAGGATTATGACCTCACTATTTTGTATCATCCGGGGAAGGCCAACGTAGTGGACGATGCTTTGTCACTAATTGCTATTTGGTTTCTCCATTGGTAAGCATACCCCGCTCCTCCGGTGTCAAAAGTGTAGATATCTGAACGACTGCGTGCGTCGACTGCGAACATCTCTTTTGCGGCCGGTTGTTCTCCGTAAACTATTTTTATTCCTTCTAGCGTTGAGAACTTCAACACTCGGTGCAGAGTGGAGAGGACTTCCCTCATGTTGTGAATCCAAGGTTTCCCGAACAAAGCATTGTACCTCATGTCCCATTCGATCACATAGAACTTGACTTCATGAACGGTCCCGACGGTGTTCACCGGTAATGTTATATCTCATTTTGTCGTCTCACACGCCATGTTGAACCTGTTTAAGACTCGGATCGCATGCAGAATCTAATCTTGCAGGCCGAGTTATTTTACGACCCTCGATTTGATGATGTTGGCTGAGCTGCCTGGATCAATTAATACACGCTTAACTTGATATTTACTTTAAGTACTGATATTACCAATGCATCATTTTGGGGGCTGTACGTCTTCGTTGTTGAAGGACAAGGTTCCCTTCGGCACTTAATCCCGAGTTTGTTTTTCCCTTGCGATAGATACTTTGGTGCGCTTCAGCATCGACCCCACCGATGATCGTGTTGATGACGTGCTAAGGCTCCTCCTATTTAGTCTGTTTACTAGAATCTCTATTCCTAAAGTGGTTCTTGGCCCGATCGCTCAAGAACTCTCATAGATGCCTGTTATTGAATAGCGAGCTACTTCATCTCTCAATTGTCGACAATCTTCTGTCTTGTGACCGTGAGTGCCATGATATTTTCACATTAGGTTAGGATCCCTTTGGGCTGGATCGGACTGTAAAGGACAGGGCCATTTGGTGTCTCTGATACGTCATATGGCGGATACGATGGAGACAACGTCGACGTTAAATTTGTACTCCGATAATCTGGGTGCTTC
The DNA here is from genome assembly GCA_005239495.1 of Nicotiana undulata. Taxonomy (NCBI): domain Eukaryota; kingdom Viridiplantae; phylum Streptophyta; class Magnoliopsida; order Solanales; family Solanaceae; genus Nicotiana; species Nicotiana undulata. The sequence continues at coordinate 47,750 of ML287450.1, forward strand.
CTTCGGCTCGATGGGCCTGTCGAACCTTTTACGCTCATGAGTCCCCGGTTGTTTTGACCTCGGTCACTTCTTGTTTCATTTTTATGGGGTTTCGTCCAGATCCACTACCTCTTCGGTCTCCATTGTACAACTGATACTGATCCCTGTTCAACCATTGTTCACAATCAATGTCTCTCCTAACTCTGTCAACTGTTTTGACGGTATAAACAAGCCAGGATGATGCCACGAGTTTATCATCTTCGTCCCTGATTTTTCATTGACACCAGTTATGCACGTCAGCCCAAGTGACAGTCGGGTATTCCACCAGATTTTGCTTCAACTGCTATGATGCCAACGAGCTTCGAGTATTGAGTCCCTGGGTGAAGGCCTGAACGGACCAATCGTTTGTGACCAGAGGCAAGTCCATCCGTTCCATTTGAAACCGGGACACAAATTCCCTAAGCATCTCATTATCCCTCTGCTTTATGAGTCAACAGAATTAGGAGGTAGGTTGTGATACCATATCATAGCTCCCTTGGAAAAAGTTTCCCCGAACTTTTTCAGCAAGATCGACTCGATCTCGTCATCCTCCAAGTCGTTTCCTTTGATGAAATATGTGTCGGAGGTTACATGCTCATTCGGATTAGTGGTTTTGGTGTACTTAGGAATTTCGGGCATGCAGAACTTTTTCGGGATCGGCTTCGAAACCGCGCTAGGAGGAAAAGGTTTTTGAACAAACTTCTTGGAATCCAGGCCCTTCAATATCGGAGATGCTCCAGGGATTTGGTCGACCCTGGAGTTATAAGTTTCCAACTTTTTTTCATTGCCTTCTATTTTATTCTCCTTCGATTCTATCCATTTTTTCAACTCTTCGAGCATTTTTATGATCTTAGGGTTAGTCCCCGATTCATTTTCATTCGTCCTTTTCGTGATCAGTTCATTTCTGCGGGTGACTTTCCGGGGTGGCTCGGGACCAACCCTACTCGGTACTCGACTTTGGTTCTACAACTGAGTTATCGCTGCCTGTTGAGCCTGTAACATTTCGAAGATCACTCACAAATTGATCCCATCGTTCTCTCCGCCGTGTGTATTATGGGCAATTGAACAGACTTCCCTGCGCACGCTGTTTTCAGGGTCGGTAGGCTGATTTCTATCGATAGCCACATGCGAACTGGCGTCGATGGGGTCTGCCACCGGAATTCCACCGAGATCAACCGAGGGCACCTCGTTACCAGGTGCTGCATTGTTGTTCTCTCCATGGTGGCTGGACTCCGTGTCTGTGTTTAGAGGAGCAGATTGTGGGTTTGACCTTTCGATTTTAACCTGAAATAAAAAACACTTCAAAGAACAAATGTAAAATAGGGCGTGTTACGGTAATTTATATCAAATTGCCGCTATTATCCTTAGCCCCACGGTTGGTGCCAAAATGTTTACCCTAAAAATCAGATAACATTTAAATTTGTAAGTGATTTTGAGGATACGCGTATTAACTTGAGACAAAGCGATAAATTAAGTTGCAATTGAATAAATAATGACAAAGTAAATTCAAACCACACGAATTGGACAATTTCAGCCTTGAAGGAACAATCACCCTCGAGCCGTATGTACTATGATCGGTATCAAGATACAGATGAACAAGAGCTTAAAGAGAAACTAATAATGTATTCCTTTTGAGTGCGTGTTACAATGTGATTATGAATTATCAGATCCCCTTTATATAGTAGAGGAGTCCTACTTTAGGTACAATTCTATAAAAGGTAAAAAAATCTCTTGATTTACTGATCGCCGGTTCCTTATTGATACATGCCGAGATTCTCGTTCCGGCTGGTCACGGATATTTCGGTCTTCTGTTGGCTATGGTAACAATGTTTCTTTGAGGTCGTTCGAGGCTAGGACCGATTCCGGAATCACGACCTCGATATTCTCGAAGGCAAGCGTTCTGCCCCCGGATTCTATCCCGGTGGGACTTGGGCTTGATCTTCAGTCCTTTATTGCCATGTCTCGGGCTTGACCTACCATGTCGGAGGCTAGGATGCACCACGAGCTCGATTTCGACCGCATACAAGTACGGAATTCTTTGAATTATCAAGAATTATTGCATGTTTGATATTGTTAGTTGTCTTATTCCCATTCTCATAACCCAAGGCCCTTCCATTGTTTCGACCAGCTTGTGCAAGTTAAATAGGTATCTCGTAATATTAGTTAAGGTGGATACAACTGACCAGGACATCATGATTATCTTAAAAACAGATCTTGAAAGAAAGTACTACTTGGGTTTCAAGATCTGTTATTGCTTTGTCTCAAAATGGAAACATTTGAATTGTGACACAACTTGTAACTCCATATAGATGGCAAAAAACATAAGAAACTCTAAAAGGGTCTCTGAGGCAGGGGGCAAAGCTAGAAGTCTGACTATACGTTTGATCGAACTTGATAACATTTTTTTCAAATAATATTTTTATTAAGAAATTTATTAAATATTTATAAATATTAAAGTTGAAATCTTAGCTCCACCTCTGCTTGCGGATGCCAATGTTTCAAGATTTGAAGGGAAGTTAGGGGATAGTTTCACCTTAACTCGTAGCTGGAACAAGTTTAGAATGTCTATCTCAAAGTGTAGTGATTCAAAGACTATTTTTTAATTTGAAAATAACAACAAAAGTATTTAAACTAATTAGTGAATAATATTCAACAAAGACGGATACATGGTTTCAACTTTAAAATTTTTAGTCTTGGACTCATTATGTTTTTAAAATCACGAGTTTATATTAATGATATGTTGTAATTGTTGTGAATTTTTACATAAAAAATTATGCTCTATACTGAAAGTACGGGGTTCAGATGAACCCGACATAAAAGAATTGGATTCAACCAAAGTAAGACAAATCATCAATAAGGTAAGCCAGTTAATTCCTTATTCATTCATTAAGAGTAGATTGAAAATGATTTTAGTTGTGTTTCCTACAAATAAGTTAAAAATTATCAAAACGTATAACCCTACTCTACTTTTTCTAGCCCTAGAGCCATCGCAACATCTAATGTACCGATGCCTACTTGGCGGTAACATTGAATGAATTGAGATTTTTTATTCGTTCGAATTTATGTGATATTATTTGATTGAACTTGATATATTAAAGTCGAGGAGAAGTGAATGTTCAAGAACGAAATATTTCCTTCAACCCAACTCATGTGATGTCGTGTTATTTGGTACAAAGTTTAAAATAAGAATAATTTTTGAAATTTATAGTCTAAAACAAGTTTTAGATATTTTGGTGATTACAAATCATTTCATTAATTAGGGCGACTATCATTTTATTTTAATCCGCATCAGAAACTATTTACATCCGATAGCTGAAAAATGTATAAATTTTGTATAATTATAAAAAAAATATATTTTTCGGCTTTTAAGAGCAGCTATACAGTGTTATTTTTTTTAAATTTAATTTAAAGTTAAATTATTTCTGAATATAAGAAAATTTGAAGTTCTTACTACAGACAAGTACAGTCACACATCTCTATAACAAAATTCTTATATAACACTTCTTTATAAAAGAAAAAAAATTCGGAACCAAATATCATGTTATATTATAATAATATATGTTTTCTATAACAGCAATTTGATGTAACATCCAAAAATATCCGAAACAAACGAGACTGTTATAGAGATGTTTGACTGTATATTGTCTAACACGCTTTGATTTTATTTAAATAATCCTTAATAGAGTTGGCTTTAGATAGCTCGTTATTAATTGCAGTAGAGCTCAATAGTTAGGTTAAGCTATAAGAATAGATGGGAAGAAATGTAGCATAGATCTAGGCCATTAAATCTTGACCTAAACTTTCTTTATCTTAATATAAAAAACAAGATATGTACCAACCAAAAAGATCTTACATTTCTAAATAATAATTTGAAAATAACCTCTAAATATCCTTTCAATTCCTCCATTTTCTTTGTTATACAAGATGCCATCACCAGCAAATTCAACAGAGGATCAATGGTCAACTGGTCTTTGTGATTGCTTCGATGACCCCATCAACTGTATAGTTTTGCATTTCTTAGGGATTTTTTCGCAAATAGCCGGTTAAATTTACTGTTTATTTTTTCTAGTCGGTTTATATAGATTATATATGATTATACATATATGATACATGGATTATACATATGTTATACATCTGCAGATAATTTTTTAATTTAAACAGTTTGAATGAACGGTTATTTAGGTTAACTCTTCAATTTCGCTTAAATAAAACATTAGTATTTTGCTAAAATCTTGATAATTTTGTTGACTCTTTGAAGGTGTGGCTACTTGTTTTTTTCCATGCATCACTATGGGGGAGAATGCTGAGATTATATCAAAAGGAGAAACAAGTAAGCTTAATCTTCCTTAATTCCTTTATCAAACCTTTTCTCTTAGTGATTTCAATGTTTTTAGGCCATGGAAATTTAAGTGTCAAATTTAAAAATATTCAGATTTACAAGTGGTAATTGAAAAATAGCCACACGTTCAAAAGTAATCGAAATTTAGCTACTTTTCATGTAAAGATAAATATGAACGAAAACACTGTTCAAAATTCGAAAAATATTCCAGCATAATATACTGGAGTTCAAATTTTTTACATGTGAAATTCCAGCATAATATCCGGTCCAGCATAATATACCGGTCCATCATAATATGCTGAAAGTTCATACAAGTGCTCCGATCTCCAGTATATTATGCTGAAACTTTCCGTGTACTGGAGTTCCAGCAAAATATGCCGGAAGTTCATATACATGTACACCGTTCCCTAATATATTATGATGGACCTTTCCGTGTTGCAACAAAATTATTACGATATTTCAATGACTTTACAAATACTGGCTATTTTTCAATTACCGATCTGAAAACTAGCTAGCCCGTGCTATTTTGTGAAAATTTAACATAAAGTTGAGAGTGATGCTGTGACGCTTATATAAATTGTCAGTGTGAAAAAAAAATGTTACACTATTAGGTAATTCAAAAGATATTTGTAGGTAAACCTCCTTAAAATGTGACATTTGTTTGAAAATAAACCAGATTATGCGCTACAACACATAAAAATGACATGATGGTATTTTTACTAATATATCCTCTCGGAATCATGTTAATTTCTTTATTTTATATCATTTAATTTTGGATCTTTACATAATATTTTTTTTCTAGTTGTTATACATGGATTATGACATGACCCTTGATAGAAAGGTACGATAGTCGAGGATTAGGGCAGTATAGTAGGTAGTCTAGAGTGTTCATAACAGTAGTCTTTGCACGCAGTCTCACTTTTTTGTTGGTAGTAGGTTTTTATGACTAACCGTTATTTTCTTTCATTGTTGATCACCTTACTATCTGATTGTTTTTATTCTGCTTTTATATGGCTTCTTGGTACTGTCCCTTCTTGTCTATATTCTCGTTAATGTGGTTCTTATGCTTTTCTAAGCCGAGGGTCTATTGCCAACAGTCTCTCTATCCTCACAAGGTAGGGGTAAGGTCTTCGTGCACAATACCCTCCCCAGACCCCACAGTGTAAAATATTACTGAATATATTATTATTATTGTTTTTGTTGTTGTTATACATAGATTGTATACTGATTATACATATATTATATATTTATTATACATCTGGTGGCCATTTTAATTTAGGCGACAGAATAAGCGACTATTTTGGTTAATTCTTCTTTTATTTTTCAGCTTGTATAGCAGCAACCACAATCTACTATTTGCTGTGCTCAATTGGTTGTCAACCTGGTTATGGATTTCTTTACAGATCGAGACTACGAAAACTGTTAGGTTTGCCACAGGAAACATGTAAAGATAACATTGTGCATACCTGCTGCTGTTTTTGTGCACTTTGCCAAGAACATAGAGAACTCAAACTCCATGGAGCTGATCCCACCATTGGTAATAATTATCTTACGAGTAACTTGATTGTGTAAATATCTTTTATACTATTAGTAACTGAATAACGTAAATATTTTTGAAAAACTAATTATTGTATAGCCTTTCTCAAAATAATAACAAAAAAATTAATTTTTGTATATGTATATATATATATATACACACACTCTTGCAGGGGAGAATGCAGTGTGGGAGTGTCGGGTTCAACTGAACTCAATACTTTCGACACGAAATATAAATTTATAGTTTAAATACATCAAAACTATAGAAACTAGTAGATATAAACTCATAACTTTTAAAATACAATAAGTTCATCAATGCATAGAATTTTGAAGGTTGAACCCATTAAGTTCAAATTCTAAATTTGCCTCTGCATTCTTGTATGTTATATACACAATTTTTTTAAAATTTATTACTTTTGTGGCTAATATAAATAGTTTCAAACGCAGGCAAAAAGTTATGATCTTTGCCCAATACTTTTTACAACATCAATACATAAAACTTGAGGGAAAATCGACATAAAAAAGGAAAATGTTCACGATCGTTGGTTTTTCTTTATTATTATTATGTCTCCACTTGCGTGTAGATTATAAAATAGAAAATAGTTCTTTTTATTTTGACGATTGTGTTGCAGGTTGGAAAGCAAATGTAGAGAACTGGAGAAGCCAAGGGGTAACTGTGCCGCCGTTCTTTGAACCGGAGATGATGCGTTAGGCTTACGTTTAGAGGCGGATTCAGAATTTGAAGTTTATCAATTCGAGCTAGAATCTATCACAATTAAGTTGATGTACTGGGTTTGAAATTAATTATTTTTACTTATTCAATATAATTTTTCAACACATATACAGACAATCACGGGTTTTTTTCTTATGACCTATAGGTCACGGGTTCAAACCGTGAAATGAGCCACTAATGTTTGTGTCAGGATAAAATGCGTACATCACACTCCTTTGGATTGTCACCCTTTCTCGAACTCTGTATAAATACGGAATGCTTCATGCACCGAGATGCCCTTCCATATATACACAATCAGAAGACAGAGGATGAGCAGGAAGTTAAGATTGACCAAAGACTATATTACTTACATGAGTAAAACATTATATCAATTTATTACTGATCAAATAATGTCTAGTAGAATTTTTCAAATTATTCGACTTTGCATTTTTAACCTCTTTTAGTTATTTATGAGTTGATGTGTGCTCATTCAAAAAGGTAGGCCCCGACATCTTGTGATGACCCAAAAGGTCATTCCTTATTTTATAAGTCAAAACTGTGTACCGAGGCCTTGAAAACTTTCTTTTATCTCACCTCGTTTTGCGTGCGCAGCCCAGGCGTATGTCCGGGAAGCTTTTATATGAAAACTGAGAAAAATGCTAAATTTGCCTTTAAAATTGAATTTAAGTTGACTTCGGTCAACATTTTGGGTAAGCGGACCTGTGATTTGACGGTCCCCGAGGGTCCGTAGAAAAATATAAAACTTGGGCGTATGCCCGAAATCGAATTCCGAGGTCCCAACCCGAGAAATGAATTTTTGAAAGAAATTGTTTTTCTGAAAATATAAGAGTTTTTGGAAATTTTGTTATATTTAAAAATTTTGGTATCGGGCCTGTATTTTGGTTCCATAGCTTGGTACAGGTTCAATATGATAATTAAGTTGTGTCCGTAAAATTTGGTAAGAAACGGAGGTCGTTTGACATGATTCGGACCCGTATTTGTGAAATTCGAAACTTTGGAAGTTTTGAGATTCTTCTTCGATTTCTATGCTAAATTTGTTGTTTAAGATGTTATTTTGGCGATTTGATCGCACGAGTAAGTCCGTAGGATATTTTTGAGGTTGTGTACATGTTTGGTTTGGAGCCCCGAGGGCTCGGGTGAGTTTCGGATAGGCGTCAGAGTGTTTTTAGACTTGGTAAAATCTGGTGCAAATTGTTGGTTTCTGGTGTCTGGGTGTGCGAACGCAAAGACCTGGGTGCGAACGCGGAGCCTTGGGAGTTTACTCTACGCGAACACACCAGGTCAGTCGCGAAGGCATAGAGTAGGAAGGGGTCTGGGGGATGGGTAGCCATAACCCTGTGCGAACGCGGCCACTGGCTCGCAAACGCGTAGGTCAGGGGAGTCAAACCAATGCGAACGCGGCATGTAGCTCGCGAACGCATAGGCCAGGGAAGTCAAACCTATGCGAACGCGGCCAAGGGCACGCGAACGGATAGAGTAATGGTCCAGTCTTTTAAAAATAGTAGCAAAAATGGGACTTCTTCAAAATATCATAACTCTTTCACTAATACTCGAACTTGGGCGATTTTTGAAGAGGGATTTCACCACCAAACCATAGGTATGTGTTCTTAGACTCGTTTTCTTCTATTTCCATTAACACCCATTAGATTTCTAGGCCTAAATCATAATCTTAAGGGTAGAAAATTAGGGATTTTATAAATTTGGGAATTTAGACCTCGATTTGGGGTCGGATTCCGAAACTAATTAAATATTCGGGCTCGTGCGTGAATGGGTGATCGGGTTTTGGTCCTAACCTCGTATTTTGACCAAGCGGGCACGGGGTCGATTTTTTACATTTTGGGAAGAATCATAGAAAACCTATAATTAAGCATTGGAATAGAATTATCTAGCGTTTATTGATGTTATTAAGTCAATTATGTCTAGATACAAGTGAATTGGAGTCAAATTTAAAAGGGAAAGCGGTAATCGAGGCTTGAGTTGGTCGTGGAATTTGAGGTAAGTGTTTGGCATAACCTTAGCTTGAGGGAATAGGTGTTGCGTACTATTTGTTATGTGTTAGTATCATGTTCAACGTATAGGTGAGGTGACGGGTACTTATACATTAGTTTCAAGCATGCCCGTGAGTCGAATATTGTGAATTATGTGGTTTTTTCATTAACTATTACTTGAGTTTCACTTTGTGGTGGTTCATATTGGTGGAAATTCTTGATCTTGATTGGTGTTGAGAATTGGTTTCAGTTGAGAAGTTTTGTATGAATTTATGCACTAAGTGAGATTTGTTATAGATGTGTCCCTTGCCGGGATGGTATTTCCTTGCCGGGACGTTATGATTTTATTATTGTTGTTCCTATTATTGATTTTCCTTGCCGGTTGGGCTCCCCCTGTAGAAATACAACAAACATGGGACAACCGGGAACGATGACCCTTATCAAGCATGAAGCCTAAGTTGAACTTTCTCTTTCTGCTACTTGCCACTCCGAAGTTTAGGATTTAGTTTCGAACCGATGGGATTTTTCGAATGGTAATGAAGCTTGCCATTCTGTTTATTTGGCCGAAACCGACTCTAGGATTTCCCCACTCAAAAGAAACCATTAGAGAGTCGCCTAATAGTCCTCTTTTGATCCCTACTAGCATGTTCTGGATATTCTCTCTCTCCTTTCTTTTCTCTTTAATTTTGTTTTTTCCGACGTCTTCTGGTCTCTTCACCGACATCGCTTTTCTTCCTGCTTCTTTCTCCTTTTTTCTCCGTCGAGAGGTTGCGACAACCAGTCGGGACAAGTGCATTTTCCGGCGATTGCTACAAGTTCAGGCGAATTGTGTGGTGTATCTCTGGCGTCCTGTCTTGCTTGGAAATATTCCGGCGACCCCTTTAGTGTATCTCTGTCCCCTCTCTATTTCTTTCCTTTTCTCCCTCTCCCTTTCTGTGTTTGTGTGTTGGTGTGTGTGTTTTCTTTGGACAGGTGCAGTAAGTTTCCGATGAGGACATGCTACTTCTTGGAGTGTGTACAGACTTCTAGCGAGTTTTATTTTTTTCCGGTAACTTCCGAACAACTTTCCGACGAGACGGAGCAGGACGGGCAGCGGTCTTGAGCGGATCCAGCATACTTCAGGAAAGCTCGCACCAGGTTCTTTCATTCTATATTTGGTATATGTGGTATCGGTATATTTTTCTTGCATATCTCTTTTGTATCTATAGTAGCGTGCATTCTCTTTAGTGTTTCCTTGCCGGCAATTTTGATTGGATTATTTGCTTTTTATTTTTTCTATAAGTGTTTTAAGCTTAAGGTTTCATTTATTCATTTTAATTTTGTGTGTGCTCGCGTTTCTGTTCACGTAGTCACTGCTTTGAGTTGTTTTTAGCTTTCGGGTTCGTTGCACGTAGTCCTTCGTTTCCGTTTTTGGTTCTTAGTGATAGTGTTACCTAATACCTTTTGCATATAGTGGCGGTAGTGAACGATGTGAGAATAAGGTCATGTCCTCGGGCCAGGCTGGGGGTGGGGTAAGAAAGCTTCTAGGTTGAGATTTGGGTCTTGGAACATTGGGACGTTGACGGGGAAGTCTATAGAGTTATCTAAGATTCTTCAGAAGAGGAAGATCAACATAGTGTGTGTTCAGGAGACTAGATGGAAGGGTACTAGGGCACGAGATGTAGACGAGTTTAAACTATGGTACTCAGGGAGCGCTGGGGGCAAGAATGGGGTAGGTATTTTAGTAGACAGAGACCTCAGGGAACTCATGGTTGAGGTTAGGAGGGTAAATGATAGGTTGATGAGTATTAAGTTGGCTGTTGGTGGGTCCACTGTGAATGTGATTAGTGCATACGCTCCTCAGGTAGGTTTGAACCAGGAGGCCAAGAAGCAATTTTGGGATGATTTAGACAAGATGGTGCGTAGTATCCCGCACACAGAGAAGTTGTTCATTGGCGGAGATTTCAATGGTCATATTGGGGCTAGTTCTAGGGGTTATGATGATGTGCATGGCGCGTACGGTTTTGGGGATAGGAATGAGGGAGGTAATTCTCTGTTGGAGTTTGCTAGAGCTTTTGATTTGGTTATAGTTAACTCGAGTTTCCTGAAGAGGGAAGAGCACCTGGTCACTTTCCGAAATTCAATGGGAAAGACTCAGATTGATTATCTTCTCTACAGGAAATGCGATAGAGGTATATGCACTGATTGTAAGGTCATACCGAGTGAGCACCTCATGACTCTTCATAGGCTCTTAGTTATGGACCTGGAGATCAAAAGGAGTAGGAGGAAGAGGGAGGGGTGCAAGAAACCTAAGATTAAGTGGGGTAACTTGACCATGGACAAAGCTCAGGAGTTATGGGAGAAGTTGTCGGCTATGAGGGCCTGGATGAGTATGGGGGATGCTTCTAGTATGTGGTCCATGACTCCGGATTGCATCAGGGTAGCTGCTAGAGAGGTATTAGGGGTCACGAAGGGTTCTCCTGGGGATCATAAAGGGGACTGGTGGTGGAATGGAGAGGTTCAAGATAAAGAGGAATCTAAGAAAACTGCTTATTTGAAACTAGTAAAGAGTACAAACGAGGAGGAAAAAAGGACTTATAAGGAGTGTTACATAAAGGCAAAGAAAGAGGAAAAGTTAGCAGTTACGACGGCTAAGAATGCAGCATTTACTCGTTTGTACAAGGAGCTCGAGGAAAAAGGTAAGGACAAGAGGTTGTACCGGTTAGCCAAGGCGAGGGAGAGGAAAGCCCGTGACTTGGACCAAGTCAAGTGCATCAAGGACGAGGATGGTAAAGTGTTGGTGGACGAGGCACTCATTAGGAGAAAATGGCAGACATACTTCTATAAACTGCTGAATGAGGAGGGGATAGACACATTGTGCTGGGCGAGTTGAAGCACTCCGGATTACGGTAGAGGAGGTGGAAGGAGCGATGCGTAAGATGTGCAGGGGCAGAGCAACAGGGCCAGACAAAATTCTGGTGGAATTCTGGAAGAGCGCGGGGAGGGAAGCTTTGGAGTGGATCACTAGGCTCTTTAATATTATTTTTAAGGTAAAGAAGATGCCCAAAGAATGGAGGTGGAGTACGATGGTTCCGCTTTACAAGAACAAAGGTGATATCCAAAATTGCAACAACTATAGGGGTATCAAGTTATTGAGTCACACTATGAAGGTTTGGGAGAGAGTGGTGGAAGCCAGGGTGAGGAGGTGCATGTCTATTTCTGAGAATCAGTTTGGATTCATGCCGGAGCATTCGACTACGGAAGCGATCCATCTGGTAAGGAGATTAATGGAGCAGTACAGGGATAGGAAGAAGGATTTGCATATGGTGTTTATTGACCTTGAGAAGGCATACGATAAAGTTCCAAGGGAGGTCCTGTGGAGGTGTTTGGAGGTTAGTGGCGTTCCTATAGCGTACTTTAGGGTGATTAAGGATATGTATGAGGATGTTAAGACCGGGTGAGGACTATGGGTGGTGACTCGGACCATTTCCCTGTGGTGATGGGGTTGCACCAGGGATCGGCTCTTAGCCCATTTTTGTTCGCCTTGGCGATGGATGTAGTGTCGCGTCACATCCAAGGGGAGGTGCCTTGGTGCATGCTATTTTCCGATGATATAGTGTTGATTGACGAGATGCGTAGCGGAGTAAACGCGAGGTTGGAAGTTTGGAGACAGACCTTGGAGTCTAAAGGTTTCAAGCTGAGTAGAACCAAGACAGAATACTTGGAGTGCAAATTCAATGAGATCAATTATACAGACATAGAGGTTAAGCTTGATGCTCAAGTTATCCCCAAGAGAGCGAGTTTTAAGTATATCGGGTCTATTATCCAGGGTAACGGGGAGATTGACGAAGATGTCGCACATCACATCAGAGCGGGATGGATGAAGTGGAAGCTCGCTTCCGGTGTTCTATGTGATAGGAATGTGTCGTTAAGACTTAAAGTTAAGTTTTACCGAGTGGTGGTTCGACCCGCTATGTTGTATGGGGCTGAGTGTTGGCCAGTCAAGAAATCCCACGTGCAGAAGATGAGAGTAGCAGAGATGAGAATGTTAAGATGGATGTGTGGGTGTACCAGGCGAGATAGGATTAAGAATAAAGCTCTCCGAGACAGAGTGGGAGTAGCCTCCGTGGAAGACAAGATGCGGGAGTCGCTACTGAAATGGTTCGGTCATGTTAGGAGAAGAATCATTGATGCCCCTATCAGGAAGTGTGAGAGGTTGGCCACGGAGAGTTTGAGAAAGGGTCGAGGTAGGCCTAAGAAGTACTGGGGAGAAGTGATTAGGCAGGACATGGCGCTGCTTCAGCTCACTGAGGACATGACACTTGATAGGAGGGTGTGGAGGTCGAGGATTAAGGTAAAAGGTTAGTAGGTAGTCTATAATGTTCACCGATAGGCTTAGTGGCATGCATTTCCCTTCATATTCTTAGTTTTTTATTACGGTATGTGGTTTTGTTCGCCTCAGGTATTGTACTCCCATTTTTTTTTCTTTCCTCTTCTTTTTCTTGCCCTTCCTGAGTCGAGGGTCTATTGGAAACAGCCTCTCTACCTGCATTAGGTAGGGGTAAGGTCTGCATACAGACTACTCTCCCCAGACCCCACATGTTGGGATCAAAGTGGGCTTGTTGTTGTTGTTGTTGTTGGATTGTTGTTATTGATATTGTTTGGGTGAGGAAGAGTGTAAAGCACGAAGGGTGATGCCATGTATGATATTGTGAGAGAGTGTAAAATCATGAAGGGTGATGCCGTTCCATATTATGATATTAAAAGCATGAAGGGTTATACCGTGTCGTTTCTATTGATATATTGTGAGGATGAGAGTAAACACACGAATAGTGATGCCGTGCATTTTCATTTACTATTTGGTGAGGATAAGAGTAAAAGCACGAAGGGTGATTCTGTGCACTATTTCCTTTGTGTTACTATTTTCTGTTATTTAAGTTGATTTTTGAATTGTTGTCTTATTTCGTTATTCCTATTATTTGATATTTCTTCCCCTCAGCATGTTTCCCCTTTTCATTGTATTTAGCTGCTTACTTCCTGTCATTATTATTTTTTCCGTATATTATTAAACTGTACATGTTGATTTGGTTGTCGTGTCCTAGCCTCGTCACTACTTCGCCGAGGTTAGGCTCGACACTTACTCAGTACATGAGGTCGGTTGTACTGATGCTACACTCTGCACATTTTGTTGTGCAGATCCCATTACAGGACACTACGGACCTTAGAGCGAAGAGGCTGCCTTCAGTCCACGTGGAGACACCGAGGTAGTCCTGTAGACGTCCGCTGGCCTTGGCGTTCCCTTCTATTTCATTTGTATTATGTTCTAGTTATTCCAGAAACAGATGTATTTACTTTTGTTCAAACCCTTTATTTGTAGTATTCATAGATAGTCCGCGAAGTTGTGACACCAATATTCTGGGTTAGTATTATAAATTTCGAGATGTTAATCGGTCAAATTATTAGACTTTGCTTCTTTTTTTTTTTTGTATTTTAATTTCTGTTGGTTTTATATTTTACCTTTATCTGATAATAATAAAAGAGTAAAGTAAATTAAGCATTTACGTTGTCTTTCCTAGCGGGTTCAACGTTAGGCGCCACCACGGTCCCGACGGTGGAAAATTTGGATCGTGACAAGTTGGTATCAGAGCACTAGGTTGGTTAGGTCTCACAATTCACGGACAAGCTTGGTAGAGCCTGAGGGATCGGTACAGAGACGTCTGTACTTATCCCCCAGAGGCTGTAGAGTTTAGGAATAACTTCACATCTATTCTTCTCTGTCGTGCGATTTGAATTCTAAATGCTAACTGAATTTCTACTCTATTCTCTCGTAGATGGCGAGTACACGTGCTTCTTCATCTACTGATCAGCAGCCCGAGTCTCCAGTTGTTGCTCCTACGAGGGGACGAGGACGAGGCTGGGGCAGTGCTCAGCCTAGAGCAGTAGCCCTAGTGGCGGAGCCTTGGGTAGAGTTTTCTGATGAGGTTCCTGCCCAGACAGTACAGTTGGACCAGCTCAGGTTCCCGAGGGGTTCATTGCCACCCCGGTACTCCAGGATGCTCTGGTCCGTCTAGTGGGCCTTATGGAGAGTGTTGCTTAGGCGGGTCTACTTCCTAAAGCACTAGCCGTCTCTCAGGCTGGGGGAGGAGCCCAGACTCCCTCCACCCGCACACCGGAGCAGTAAGCTTCTCAGTTCCAGACTCCAGCACCTCAGACAGCTGGGGTAGTTTAGCCAGGTATTGTGGCTCAGGCAGGTGCTGGAGAAGCTATGACTGCTGATGCTTTATGGAGATTGGACCGGTTCACCAAGTTGTTTACTACTACTTTTAGCGGTGCACCTTCAGACGATCCCTAGGACTACTTGGACAGTTGCCACGAGGTTCTTCGGAACATGGGGATCATGGAGACCAATGGGGTCGATTTTGCTACCTTCCGCCTTTCAGGTCCCGCCAAGGCTTAGTGGAGGGATTATTGCTTGGCCAGATCAGCTGGATCACCGCCTTTGACTTGGGCTCAATTCTCTGATTTGTTCCTGGAGAAGTTTCTTCCAGTCACCCAGAGAGAGGATTTTCGGAGGCAGTTTGAGCATCTCCAACAGGGTTCTATGTCAGTCACGCAGTATGAGACCAGATTCATAACTTTGGCACGACATGCTATTATGATACTTCCCACCGACCGAGAGAGGGTGAGGAGGTTTATTGAGGGGATAGCTCAGCCGATTAGACTGCAGATGGCTAGAGAGACAGGGAGCGATATTTCCTTTCAGGATGCGGCCAATGTGGCCAGGCGTGTCGAGATGGTTTTATCACAGGGCAGTGGTCAGGGGTCTGACAAGAGGCTTCATCACTTTGGCCGGTTTAGTGGTGCCTCATCTGGAGGCAGGGATTCTTTTGGTAGAGGCCATCCTCCTAGGCCGTTTCAGTCAGCACTTCAGGTATCTCGCAGTGCTCCAGGTAGTCGTGGTTCCCACATGCCATATTCTGAACAGTTTCCCTACAGTGCACCACTAGCTCCTATCAGTGCACCGCCGCTCCACAGTTTTCAAAGTGGTTACTCAGGTCGATAGGGACAGTTTCAGGGCCAGCTGTCTCTGCAACCGAGATCTTGTTATATATGTGGTGGCCCGGGGCACATTTCCAGATTTTTTCCCCGAGCCTCGAGTGGTTCTCAGCGCCAGGGTTCTCGTGCTATGATTCCCTCACCAGGTGCTCCACCACCCCCTCAGCCAGCTAGGGGTGGAGGTCGAGGTTCTAGAGGTGGAGGACAGGCAGTTAGAGGTGGAGGTCAGGCTACTAGAGGTAGAGGTCAGCCAGCAGTAGGCCGTCCCAAGGATGTTCAGATTGGTAGGGCCCAGCCCCGATGTTATGATATTCCTGCCAGACCTGAGGCTGAGGCCTCCGATGCAGTCATCACAGGTATGGTTTCAGTTTGCAGTAGGTTTACTTCGGTTTTATTTAATCCGGGGTCCATATTTTCCTACGTGTCATCATATTTTTCTCCTTATTTGATTATGCCCCGTGATTCTCTTAGTACTCATGTATATGTGTCTACACCGGTGGGTGATTCTATTGTGGTAGATCGTGTCTACCGTTCATGTGTAGTGGTTATTGGGGGTCTTGAGACCAGTGTAGATCTTCTACTCCTAAATATGGTAGATTTCGATGTCTTACGGGGGATGGATTTGTTGTCACCTTATCATGCTATTCTAGATTGTCATTCCAAGACTGTGACATTAGCATTGCCGGGGTTGCCTCGACTGGAGTGGAGAGGGACTCCTGGTCATTCTTCGAGCAGGGTTATCTCATATATGAAGGCTCGGCGCATGGTTGAGAAGGGGGGTTTAGCCTATTTGGATTATGTTCGTGATTCTAGTGTTGAGGTTACTTCTATGGAGTCTGTGCCCATTGTCCGTGAGTTTCTAGAGGTGTTTCCTGCAGACCTGTCGGGTATGCCACCCGACAGGGATATTGACTTTTGCATTGAGTTGGCTCCGGGCACCGAGCCTATTTCTATTCTGCCATATCATATGGCCCCTCCAGCATTGAAGGAGTTGAAAGAACAGTTGCAGGATTTGCTTGATAAAGGCTTTATTAGGTCTAGTGCCTCGCCTTGGGGTGCGCCGGTGTTGTTTGTTAAGAAGAAGGACGGATCGATGAGGATGTGCATAGATTATCGACAATTGAACAAGGTTACCATCAAGAATAAGTATCCATTGCCGAGGACTGATGATTTGTTTGATCAGCTTCAAGGTGCCAAGGTATTTTCGAAGATTGATTTAAGATCTCGCTACCATCAGTTGAGGATTAGGGCATCCGATGTCCTTAAGACAACTTTTCGCACTCGGTACGGGCATTATGAGTTCTTAGTGATGTCATTCGGGTTGACAAATGCCCCAGCTGCTTTTATGGATTTGATAAACCGAGTGTTCAGGACTTATTTGGATTTGTTCGTGATTGTCTTCATTGATGATATTCTGATTTATTCCTGCAGCCGGGAGGAGCACGAGTAGCACCTTCGAGTCGTTCTCCAGACTATGAAGGACAGTCAGTTGTATGCTAATTTTTCAAAGTGGGAGTTCTGGTTGAGTTCAATCGCATTTCTGGGTCATGTTGTATCAGCAGAGGGTATTCAGGTAGATCCCAAGAAGCTTTCAGCAGTCAAGGATTGGCCTAGACCCACATCAGCTACAGAGATTCGAAGTTTCATGGGCTTAGCAGGTTACTATCGTCGGTTTGTGGAGGGCTTTTCATATATTGCAGCCCCGATGACCAGGTTGACTTAGAAGGGTGCCCAGTTCAGGTGGTCAGATGAGTGTGAGGCGAGCTTTCAGAAGCTCAAGAAAGACTTGACCACGGCACTGGTGTTGGTTTTGCCCACAGGTTCAGGGCCATATACTGTGTATTTTGATGTTTCTCAAGTTGGACTTGGCGTAGTGTTGATGCAGGATGGAAAGGTTATAGCATATGCTTCACGTCAGCTGAAGGTCCACGAGAAGAATTACCCAGTTCATGATTTGGAGTTAGCATCCATTGTTCACGCGTTGATGATTTGGAGGCATTATTTATATGGCGTGTCTTGTGAGGTGTTCACTGATCACAAGAGTTTGCAATATTTGTTCAAGCAGAAAGAGTTGAATTTGAGGTAGAGGAGATGGTTGGAGTTGTTGAAAGACTATGACATCACCATCTTATATCATCCAAGGAAGGACAATGTGGTGGTCGATGCTTTGAGTAGGAAGTCAGCCAGTATGGGTAGTCTTGCTTATATTCCGGTCAGGGGGAGACCGCTTGCTTTGGATGTTCAGGCTTTAGCCAATCGGTTCATGAGATTGGATGTTTTTGAGCCCGACCGTGTTCTAGCTTATACAGTTGCTTGTTCCTCATTATTCGATCATATTCGAGATCGGCAGTATGATGATCCTCATTTATGTGTCCTTAGGGATACGGTGCGGCACGATGGTGCCAAGCAGGTTACAGTTGGTGATGATGGAGTTTTACGGATGCATGGTCGTATTTATGTGCCCAATGTGGATGGACTTCGTGAGTTGATACTAGAGGAGGACCATAGTTCTCGGTATTCCATTCATCCGGGCGCTGCCAAAATGTATCAGGATTTGCGGCAGCATCATTGGTGGAGAACAATGAAGAAGGATATTGTGGCATATGTAGCTCGATGCTTGAATTGTCAACAGGTAAAGTACGAGCACCATAGACCTGGTGGATTGATGCAGCAAATTGAGA
The DNA here is from genome assembly GCA_005239495.1 of Nicotiana undulata. Classification (NCBI taxonomy): domain Eukaryota; kingdom Viridiplantae; phylum Streptophyta; class Magnoliopsida; order Solanales; family Solanaceae; genus Nicotiana; species Nicotiana undulata. The sequence goes on from ML287450.1 coordinate 66,080, forward strand.
TTCCTGAGTGGAATTAGGAGAGTATCACCATGGATTTCGTAGTTGGACTCCCACGGACTTAGAGGAAGTTCGATGCATTATGGGTCATTGTGGATAGGCTGACCAAGTCAGTGCATTTCATTCTGGTGGCAGCTTCCTATTCCTCGAAAAGATTAGCAGAGATCTACATTAGGGAGATTATTCGTCTTCATGGCGTGCCCGTGTCCATTATTTCTGATCGAGGTCCGCAATTGACCTCGCATTTTTGGAGGGCAGTTCAGCGTGAGTTGGGCACGCGGGTTGAGTTAAGCACAACGTTTCATCTTAGACGGACGGGCAGTCCGAGCGTACTATTCAGATTTTGGCGGATATGCTTCGAGCCTCTGTCATTGACTTTGGAGGTTCTTAGGATCAGTTCTTACCTTTAGCTGAATTCACCTACAAAAATAGCTATCAGTCGAGCATTCAGATGGCTCCCTATGAGGCATTATATGGTAGGCGGTGTCAGTCGCCGGTTGGGTGGTTTGAGCCAGGAGAGGCTAGGTTGCTGGGTACGGAGTTAGTGCAGGATGCCTTAGATAAGGCAAAGATCATTCAGGATAGACTTCGTACAACTCAGTCCAGGTAGAAGAGTTATGCCGACCGCAGAGTTTGTGACTTGGCATTCATGGTCGGAGAGCGGATGTTGCTTCGGGTGTCGCCAATGAAAGGTGTGATGAGATTCGGAAAGAAGGGCAAGCTAAGACCTAAGTACATTGGTCCGTTTAAGATACTTGATAGAGTGGGAGAGGTGGCTTACAGGCTTGCGTTGCCACCAAATTTATCAATTGTGCATCCAATGTTTCATGTATCTACGCTTCGGAAGTATCACGGCGATCCATTCCATGTGTTAGACTTCAGCAATGTCCAGTTGGACAAGGATTTGACCTATAAGGAGGAGCCGGTAGCCATATTAGACCGGCAGATTCTTCAGTTGAGGTCGAGGATTTATCCTTCGGTTCGTATTCAGTGGAGAGGTCAGACTGTTGAGGCAGCTACCTGGGAGTCGAATCCGATATGCAGAGTTGATATCCCCATCTTTTCCCCGATTCAAGTACTTTTCTATGTCCGTTCGAGGATGAACGTTTGTTTTAGAGGTGGAGAATGTGATGACCCAAAAGGTCATCCCTTATTTATAAGTCAAAACTGTGTACCGAGGCCTTGAAAACCTCCTTTTATCTCATCTTGTTTTGCGTCCGCAGCCAGGGCGTATGTCCGGGAAGCTTTTATATGAAAAATTGAGAAAAATGCTAAATTTGCCTTTAAAATTGAATTTAAGTTGACTTCGGTCAACATTTTGGGTAAACGGACCCAGACTCAAGATTTGAGGTCCCGGAGGGTCCGTAGGAAAATATGAGACTTGGGCGTATGCCCAGAATCGAATTCCGAGGTCCCAAGCCCGAGAAATGAATTTTTGAAAGAAATTGTTTTTCTCAAAATATAAGAGTTTTTGGAAATTTGGTTATATTTAAAATTTGTGGTATCGGGCCCGTATTTTGGTTCCGGAGCCCGGTACAGGTTCAATATAATATTTAAGTTGTGTCTGTAAAATTTAGTAAGAAACGGAGGTCGTTTGACGTGATTCAGACCCGTATTTATGAAATTCAAAACTTTAGAAGTTTTGAGATTTTTCTTTGATTTCTATGCTAAATTCGTTGTTTAAGATGTTATTTTGGCGATTTGATCGCACGAGTAAGTCCGTAGGATATTTTTGAGGTTCTTTACATGTTTGGTTTGGAGCCCCGAGGGCTCGGGTGAGTTTCCGATAGGCGTCGAAGTGTTTTTAGACTTAGTAAAATCTGGTGCAAATTGTTGGTTTCTGGTGTCTGGGTTTTACACTATGCGAACGTGTGGTAACCCACGTGAACGCAATGCAAAAAAGGGGAAGGTGGCTGGTTTACACTGTGCGAACGCACAGACCTGGATGCGAACGCGGAGCCTTGGGAGTTTACTCTACGCGAACGCACCAGGGTAGTGGCAAACGCATAGAGTAGGAAGGTGTCTAGGGGATGGGTAGCCATAACCCTGTGCGAACACGAACACTGGCTCGCGAACGCATAGGTCAGGGGAGTCAAACCAATGCGAACGCGGCCTGTAGCTCGCGAACGCATAGGCCAGGGAAGTCAAACCTATGCGAACGCGGCCAAGGGCACGCGAATGCATAGAGTAATGGTCCAGTCTTTTAAAAACAGTATAAAAAATGGGACTTCTTCAAAATATCATAACTCTTTCACTAATACTCGAACTTGGAATTGAATTATCTAGCATTTATTGATATTATTAAGTAAATTATGTCTAGATACAAGTGAATTGGAGTCAAATTCAAAAGGGAAAGCGGTAATCGAGGCTTGAGTTGGTCGTGGAATTTGAGGTAAGTGTTTGGTCTAACATTAGCTTGAGGGAATAGGTGTTTCGTCCTATTTTTTATGTGTTAGTATCATGTTCAACGTATAGGTGAGGTGACGAGTACCTATACATTGGTGTCAAGCATGCCTGTGAGCCGAATATTGTGAATTATGTGGTTTTTCATTAACTATTACTTGAGTTTCACTTTGTGGTGGTTCATATTGGTGGATATTCTTGATCTTGATTGGTGTTGAGTATTGGTTTCAGTTGAGAAATTTTATGTGAAGTTATGCACTAAGTGAGATTGGTTATAGTTATGTCTTATGCCGGGATGATATTGATTTTACTGTGGTTCCCTTACCGGGACGTTATGATTTTATTATTGTTGTTCCTATTGTTGATTTTCCTTGCCGGATTGTCGTTATTGATATTGTTTGGGTGAGGAAGAGTGTAAAACACGAAGGGTGATGTCGTGTATGATATTGTGAGAGAGTGTAAAATCACGAAGAGTGATGTCGTGCCATATTATGATACTAAAAGCACGAAAGGTGATGTCGTGTCGTTTCTATTGATATATTGTGAGGATGAGAGTAAAAGCACGAATGGTGATGTTGTGCATTTGCATTTACTATTTGGTGAGGATGAGAGTAAAATCACGAAAGGTGATGCCGTGAACTGTTTCCTTTGTGTTGCTATTTTCTGCTGTTTAAGTTGATTTTTGAATTGTTGTCTTATTCGGTTATTCCTATTATTTGATATTTCTTCCCCTCAGCATGTTTCCCCTTTTCATTGTATTTAGTTGCTTACTTCCTGTCGTTATTATTTCTTCCTTATATTATTAAAATGTACAGGTTGATTTGGTTGTCGTATCCTAGCCTCGTCACTACTTCGCCGAGGTTAGGCTCGACACTTACTCAGTACATAAGGTCGGTTGTACTGATGCTACACTCTGCACATTTTGTTGTGCAGATCCCAGTACAGGACACTACGGACCTTAGAGCGAGGAAGCTGTCTTCAGTCCACGTGGAGACACCGAGGTAGTCTTGCAGGCGTCTGCATGCCTTAGCGTCCCCTTCTATTTCATTTGTATTCTGTTCTAGTTATTCCATAAACATATGTATTTACTTTTGTCAAACCTTTTATTTGTAGTATTCATAGATAGTCTGTGAAGTTGTGACACCAATATTCTGGGTTTAGTATTATAAATTTCGAGATGTTAACCGGTCAAATTATTAGACTTTGCTTAATTTTTTTTTTTTTTGTATTTTCATTTCTGTTGGTTTTATATTTCACCGTTATCTGATAATAATAATAATAAAAGAGTAAAGTAAATTAAGCATTTACGTTGGCTTGCCTAGCAGATTCAACGTTAGGCGCCATCACAATCCCGACAATGGAAAATTCGGGTCGTGACACATCTACTATCAAACCAACCTAAAATCATATGCGTCTAGTCATTTAACTTAATTAAGTAGGAATCAGGTATAATTAAATTTTTGACTATGCTGGATAGTATCGTAAATCACTATACAGTTTGAATTTATACACTTTCTCTTTTTCCGTTTCTATTAAACATTAAATTGCATTATTTGTTATGACGTTATACTAGAGCAGTGAAAGTATACTTTCTCTTTCTTAATGTTATTCCCATGTTTTTTTTCTGTAACTAATTGAATTTTATTACATATACTTAATTAATGAAGAGCTTTAAACAAAGTAAAGTAAGCAACAACAACCCAATAAAAACTCATAAGTGGGGTCTAGGGAGGGTGGAGTGTACACAGACCTTACTCCTACCCCCAAGGAAGTTGAGAGGTTGTTTCCGGTAGACCATCGGCTCAAGAAGGTACCAAGATAGATAATATATCAATACTATTAAAAAAAATAGAAATAATGACAGCAACCTAAGAACCAAATAATAGATGCAAAGAACTAATAATAATCAGTAGATAAGGTCCGACACAAAGAAAAACTATAGAATAGTGTAAACACAACATAAACCACTAGCAGTCTAAGACAAAACCCTATCAGACGAGCCTCACACATGTACGAAGTAGAACAATGCTCAACCACCTCCTAGCCCACAACCCTAATGTTCAACCTCCACGCCTTCCTATCAAGGGCCTTGTCTTCGGAAATATGACGCTACGCTATGTCATGTCTGGTCACCTCTCCCCAATACTTCTTAAGTCGCCCTCTACCTCTTCTCGTACCCGCCAATACCAACTGCTCACACCTCGTTACTGGGGCATCTGAGCTTCTCCTCCGAACATGTCCGAATCATCTGAGCCTCGCTTCTCGCATCTTATCATCCATAGGAGCTACACCCACCTTCTCCCGTCTTCATTCCTAATCTTATCCATCCTAGTATGCACGTACATCCACCTCAACATACTCATTTCTGCTACTTTCATCTTCTGGATATGTGAGTGCTTAACTGGCCAACACTCAGTCTCATACAACATTGGCGGTCAAACACCCACTCTATAAAACTTACCTTTGAGTGACAAAGGAACTTTCTTGTCACACAGTACTCCAGATGCTAGCCTCCATTCACCCCACCCCTATACGATGTGTAACATACCCATCTATCTCCCAATTCCCCTGGATAACTGATCCAAGGTACTTGAAAATACCTCGCTTGGGGATAACATATGATTCAAGCCTCAGTTTCGTGCCCGCTTCCCTCGGCTCCGCGCAGAATTTACACTGAAGGTATTACACCTGCTCAATTGAAACCCTTAGACTCAAGGGTCTATCTCCAAACCTCCAACCTCTCGTCAGCGCCGCCTCGTAGCCAAGGGTATTACTAGTTTTTCTTTTGCAGTACATTCACTTTTGTAGTGACCAGTCTTACCACAGTGTGTGCAGATTTTGTTCTCAGGAAGTGTGTTGTACTTGCTTTTAGGATCCCACTTAGGTGCAGGGGTCCCGTAGCCAAGTCCTCTCTTATTGCTACTATGGTGTTCTTATAGCCATGAAAGTGCATCAGAGGACCTATTCCATTTACAAGTTCTGTCAAGCTCGTGCTTAACCTTGCTTAGATCCTCCTTTAGGACTCTTATCTGCTCATCATTTTTTGTACAACTCATCTTTCATTTTTCCTAGATTTTCTTCTAATGTGAGATGTGTTTGATCAGCTTTCTTTTTACCTGTTCCTAATTTCAGTTTTAAATTTTCAGATCTAAGCTCTCACACAGTGGTGTCAAGTTCAAGAACCTGGTTTTTTAACTCAGCATTTTTACTATCACTTTCACTAGCCCTAATCAATATTTTTGCACTTAGCTTTCAAAATCATACACTCCTTAGACAGGTGTTCCTTTTCATTGTTTAGATACTAAGATTCATCAATGAAATCCAGGAGTAACTCAGATAGCCTTTCTTTAGACAAAAAATTAATCTTGTCTTTGAGATGAATTATACTTACCTCAGATTCCTCATTGGATTTTCAAATTGCCATAAGTGCTTGTTCATCTCCATCTTCATCCTCTGAGTCCTCATCTAAGCTTTCTCTACATGCAGCAACCATAGCCTTTGTTGATCCTCTGTTCTTCTTGGGTTTAATGTGTTCCTTCTTCCTGTTCCTTCGTTCAACTCTTTCCTTCTTCCATTAAATTTCCCATTGAAGGCAGTGTTTGATGTGGTGATCAATCTTCCCACACTTGTAACACCCCTCATTGGTTTGTTTTTCATGAACCATTGGTTTATTGTAGCTGCCACTTCTTGAAGTACTCTTCCCTCTCATTAGGTACTTCTTGAAGTCCTTTGTGATCATGGTCATTTCATCCTCCTCTAGGTTACCACCTTCAGTGATTCTGAGTGCCAGGCTCTTTTCCTTCTTGGGTACATCCATCTTTATGGTTTGCCTTCTAAGTTCATAGGCAATGAGATTTCCAATTAGCCCATCTAATTTAAGAGTGGCAATGCTCTTTGATTCCTGAAATAGCAGTGATTTTGCTTTCCCAAGAGACTGGTAGAACCCTTGTCAAAATCTTCTCAACTTTGTCTTCTTCAAAATAACCCTTCCAAGAGACTTAATTTCATTTGTTAGTTTGGTGAACCTTGTACACATCTCCTGGATGGTTTCGCCTTCCTTCATGGTGAAATTCTTATATTGACAATACAGTACTATTCCTCTCCACACTTTACTTGAGGTGTTCCTTCATGAGCCACTTGTAGAGTGTCCCAAATTTCCTTAGCAGTGGTACAATTTTGAATTCTATTGTACTCGTCTGGACCAAGTCCACACACAAGACATTTCTTGGCCTTAGCATTCTTTTCTCATTTCCTTAAGTCCTCAGCATTGCAGTCAGCTCTTGTTTTGGCATATCTACTCCTTCAGCATTCTTCTTCATGGTAGCCAGGGGACCATCAGTTACAATGTCCCATAGCTCATAGTCTTCTCCGATGATGTGATCTCTCATCCTGTTTTTCTACCAAGAGTAGTACTGACCATTAAAGAGTGGAGGCCTATCAGTGAATTGCCCTTCCTAGTTTCCAGGTGGTGCGCTCATCTTGATCTGTTCCTAAGGTGTTAGCCTCTTCAAGGATAACCTTCTCTGATACCAATTGATGTTTTAACTTCAGTACCACACAATTGGGGGGGNTTCAATACCACACAAGAAGGGGGGGGGGTGATTTGTGTGGTGTCCAATGTTTCGCTTAAACTGATTATGGAAGGACCTGGTTCTTCTATGTGTTCCTAATACTACTGTTGCGGAATAATAAGTACATAAATTAACGAACACAAGGATTTTTACGTGAAAAACACCCGGCTCAAAAGGTTAAAAAATAACGACCTACAACACTGTAGGATTTTCTCCAAACACTTCACTAGAGCTCTGATCCAAAAACAAATTTTACTAACTCTTGCAAACCTAAGGATTAACTCTAACCCTTATAACAACCAGACACGGGTTGTTGCGACTGCTTCAAGTTAACTTTAACTTGAATAATACAACTGAAGTACCTAGTAAAGTTTGCTTCTAAGAAAGCTGAAAGGTACAACTCAAAACGCCTACTACACTTTGAACTAGAAATAAAGAAAGACACATAAAACTCTTTATGGAGCTGGTTCTTCAATCTGGTCCGTGTAGCTTCAAGATCACACTCTTAAAACTCGCAAGAATTTCTCACAAAATGCCTTGCTATTTTGCTCTCAATTCTTGCTTAACTTCAGTATGTGTGCATCATCTATAAAAGAGAACCACACTGATATTTATAGAGTTACTAAATTAAGATTAACTAGTGTTCTAATGCTTTACTCTTCCTTGTTGGAAGAGTTATAGTCGATCTCAACTTCTAACTTCTTCTCTATCTTGGATAGTGTTCTCTTTGATTAAGGAGTCCTTCTCCTTATCAATTATGAAACCTTTTTTTATCAGGAGATATCAAATATACCAAGTTAAGCTTATCTCCTTCACGTACATCCCACATGCTCGAATCTGGCCATTTCTATGCACACACGGGATGGACCTGGTTCGTACCTGAGTTCCTTTGTCAGTCTTCAAAACTAACCTTTACTTGGGCCAATAAATTCCCCCTTTTGGATGATTACAAACTCTGTGCTTTTCATAAGCTTAGGCCCTGTTTCAACTCAGGTCAACATCAACACAATGTTAGAGACATTTTTCCTTTTTATCACTTATCATCAAGGAACAGGTACATTAGGTTATAAACATCACTTGTTCAAAGCTAAACAACACTTGTTTAAAGCACAACCTATTTAATTTCCCTCTTTTGGCATCATCGAAAAGTTGCATAAAAATGCAAGATAACTAGATTTTAAAGCTTACTCATGGCCACTGGGGAAGCTTCAAATGCAATCATGGATTAATCATCATAGATCAAGCTAAGAATTGTAACCATCAAGGAAATATAAACAAACAATTAGAGCAAAAGACAGTGAATTTCATTGATGATTGATAAGATTCTACCACAAAGCATAAGAAGAAATAAAAATACTGGAAACATGAGCAAAAATAAACAAAAAGTCCCAAACTGGGTCACTGGTTGATCTATACTAGGCTAGGAGGCTTAAGGCTGGGAATGTCCGGGTACTTGGTTTTGTCTTGGAGGAGTTTCAACATATCTTGAAGAATGCCATCATTCTTCTCCTTTTCTCTTGCCAGCTCAGTTTTGAGAGAATCTCTTTTAGTCTCCACCTCTGCCAACCTCTTCTTCAACCTCTCAATATCAACATCCTTAGCCCCACTTTCTTGCACTAAGGCTCGCACCTTGCTATTCACCGGTACCTTCTTGGATGAACCAGGTTCTTTAAGAGTGGCATGGACTTCATAGTCACAAGCAAATAGAGTATTTTCCCCAAAATGATCCTTTCTTGTACTAACCTCCCACTTCTCCATAGGTACCTTGAAATGTGCAAGCACAGTTGTGAGAATGAAGCCATAAGGAAATGGCACGAGTTTTGGTGCCATTGATAACCCTATTAGTAGATCCACGAGGGTTTCCTATGCAGATGGAACAGGTTCATCTATATTTTTCGCTAGTTGAACCAACCCCTCAGCAGCTTCGCCAGACCCACTTCCCCATGTTTTGCTCACACTCTCTTTTATTTCAGTAAATTCCTCTCCCCAAACAACCATTGCACCAGTTTCTTTTGTTAGACCAGCAAGAGTGGGTGAAGAATCAACCACTCTTTTACCCTTTCCCCTCACAGCACTCCTAGCATCCTTGCTCTCTTTTTCTTTTTACCACCAACTTCTCCAGATTCTGTAGTATCAACACCTGCTATAACTCCTACCAGTACAAATCTATTCTCCAAATTTGCAGCAACTTTAGAAATTGTCTCAGGAGTAACTTAAGAATCATAAGATACCTGTTCAATTTCGGAAGAACTACTTTCTTCCCCCTTAGTAGCAGACTTCAATGAATCTTCAGATTTCTGGGATTCTTCTTCCCTATATGCTTTCAATTGCTTGTTTATTTTCTTGATCTGCTCTCCTTCAGCGACAATCTTACGAGCCATCATATTTGCTCTATTTTTCTTAGATATTGTTTGGTTGAAGCAGTGGTAGAAGGTGTGAAAGTGGTTTCCTGTGGTGGTGATGAAGAATTTTCAGAGGTGTTCGACATATCTGGGCTATGGAAGAAAAGATAATTAGATTGTGTTTGGAAGATGAAAGAAGACTGAGATTTTTTGACGGCTTGAGAGAGATGAAGTAAGGAATACACTAAAGCTGATCAATATACATAGGAATAGTTAATGGGGTAACAACAGCTTTTCAAACTCTTAGAAGTGTAATCAAACTGAAATTCAGTTTTGAAGAGACGTTGGAGTGTATCCCTAGAATCTAGGTACTTCAATTCGGTTGGGACTCTTTTGAGCGGAACTGGTTCACTTGTAACAGATAAGTCCAAAAGGAGTTTGGAATTAGGTAGGACTCTGCTCGTGATCTAAATATAATTATTTCAAATTATGCAGAGTGTAGAAAACATACCTATTTATCTTGATGAACCAGGTTCTTCACTGAAAATTCTCTTGTGTAAGTCTAAATTTGCCAAAACAGAGAAAATATCATTAGAGATTAATGAGTCATTTTAGCACATGGAACAGAGTATACTGTTGAAAGTATGAGACTAAGCAAGATTTAATCTAATTTTATACAAAATTTACAGACTTTATAATTAATAAATTTTTTTCTTAGATATATTTTTTCAGTTTTTTTGTTTAACTTTGAACTGGTTCTTTTAGGTGATATTAAACATCCTTAACTCCAACATGTTCCTCTCAAAGTTATCTCTACTTAAGGCTTTTGTTTATGAAGACCAATTTTGTGCCAATAACTGATATTTCCTTGGTCTTGGTACTAGATGCCAAACTCGACTCCTTTCGAATTGGTTGAGTTCATTTTGCATTGCATTTACCTAGTCTGCATCCTGCAAATCCTCAGCAATATTTGTAGGTTCAACAAGAGATAAGAAAGCATCAAAAGCACAAAGATTCTTTAATAAAGATCTGGTTTTGATTCCAGAGATTGGATCAGTGATGGTGTTCTTAATAGGGTGAGAACTTTGATATCTGTAAGGTTTCACAACCAACTGGTTACTCCTTGAAGTTTCTTCAATGCTTTGTTGTTGTGATACAGGTTCAGGCACAGATTCCAATAAAGTTTGGGAATTATTATGTTTTATTCCCCCTGTCATGTTTCCCGGGATGGATGAACTTGTTCTATCACTTGTTCCTTCCTCTAGTGTTGCTTCAGTCTGGGCTGTGGTTTCATGAGATGGCCCAATTGCTTCATCATCTTGTTCTTGTCTCTCATAAATAATGTTAGTTTCATCAAAAACTGCATGCACACTTTCTTCAACACACATAGTTCTTTTATTATAAAGTTTATAAGCTTTACTATGTGAAGAATATCCCAAGAATACTCCCTCATCACTTCTGGGATCAAACTTACCTAGGGAGTCTTTACCATTGTTGTTCACAAAGAACTTGCAACCAAATGCCCTAAGGTGGGATATATTTGGCTTTCTCCCTTTAAGTAACTCGTGGGGAGTCATCTCTACAAGAGGTCAATATTTATGATATATCATTCAGTATTAACAGCTTTTGCCCAGAAGCTATGGGGTAATTTACTAGAAAGAAGCATAGTCCTAGCCATATCTTCAAGTGTCATATTCTTTCTTTCAACCACTCCATTTTTTTGTGGAGTTCAAGGAGCAGAAAAATTATGATTTATGCCATGCTCATCACATAATTCAGCAAATTTAGCATTTTCAACTTCAATGCCATGATCAGACCTAATTGATACAAGTTGATTACCTAGTTGTTTTTGAGTTTTTTTCTAGCAAAGGGACTGAACATGTCGAATGCTTCATTTTTAGATGTCAGAAACAATGTCTAAGTAAACCTAGAGTAATCATCAATAAGCACCACAACATATCTCTTACCACCTCTACTCAGAGTTCTCATTGGTCCACAAAGATCCATATGGACCAGTTCTATCGTTCGGTGGTACTTACCATTTTCTTGCTTTTAAAAGAGGGTCTTACCTGCTTCCCCCTTGCATAAGCCTCACAAACTTTGTCTTCCTTGAACTTAATGTTAGCAGTCCTATCACCAAGTCCTTGGAGACTAGTTTGTTGAGTTGACTTAAACTGGCATGCCCAAGTCTTTTGTGCCAAATGAAGGGATCATTATCCAACACACTTAAGCAAGTGAGTTCTTTTTCTGAAAGTGTGGACAGATCTACAATGTAAATATTGTCTACTCTTTTTCCCTACAAAATAATCTTGTCAGTGGTAAGATTTATCACAAAACATTTGGTAAAGGTGAATGCTACCAAGTTACCTCTATCACACAATTGTGATACACTGATTAAGTTATATTTTAGGCCATCTATCAAGTAGACATTCTCAATAGAGTAAGAATCAATCTTACCTACCTTTCCAACTACAATGATCTCACCTTTCTTCCCATTTCCAAAGGAGACATTACCTCCTTTGAAGTCCTCAAGTGAAAGGAACTGGTTCTTGCTACCTGTCATACTCTTTGAGCAGCCACTATCCATGTACCATATTTGGTTGCTCCCCTTCACTTGGACCCGCAAAAGGAAATCAAGGATTAGTCTTAGGAACCCAAACTAGTTTGGGTCCCTTTCTATAGGCAAAAGGGTGAATTAGATTCTTTTTAGCCCATCCTGGCAGCCTATTTTTCCCTTGAACAAATGTTTTGTTCTTTTTACTAGCCTTTTCTTTTGCACTAAATTCACTTTTGTAGTGACCAGTCTTACCACAGTGTGTGCAGATTTTGTTCTCATGAAGAGTGATGTACTTTCTTTTAGGATCCCACTTAGGTGCAGGGGTCCCGTAGCCAAGTCCTCTCTTATTGCTACTATGGTGTTCTTGTAGCCATGAAAGTGCATCAGGGGACCTATTCCATTTACAGGTTCTATCTAGCTTGTACTTAACCTTGCTTAGATCCTCCTTTAGGACTCTTATCTGCTCATCATTTTTTGTACAACTCATCTTTCATTTTTCCAAGATTTTATTCTAAAGTGAGATGTGTTTGATCAACTTTCTTTTTACCTGTTCCTAATTTCAGTTTTAAAATTTCAAATCTAAATTCTAACACAGTGGTGTCAAGTTCAAGAACTTGGTTTTTTAACTCAGCTTTTTTACTATCACTTTCACTAGCCCTAATCCAGATTTTTGCACTTAGCTTTCAAAATCATACACTCCTTAGACAGTTGTTCCTTTTCATTGTTCTGATCCTAAGATTCATCAATGAAATCCATGAGTAACTCAGATAGCCTTTCTTTAGATAAAAAATTAATCTTGTCTTTGAGATGATTTATACTTACCTCAGATTCCTCATCGGATTTTCAAATTTCCATAAGTGCTTGTTCATCTCCATATTCATCCTCTGAGTCCTCATCTAAGCTTTATCTACAGGCAGCAACCATAGCCTTTGTTGATCTTTTGTTCTTCTTGGGTTGAATGTGTTCCTTCTTCCTGTTCCTTCGTTCAGCTATTTCCTTCTTCCATTAAATTTCCCATTGAAGGCAGTGTTTGATGTAGTGATCAATCGTCCCACACTTGTAACACCCCTCATTGGTTTGTTTTTCAGGAACTTTTGGTTTGTTGTAGCTTCCACTTCTTGAAGTACCCTTTCCTCTCATTAGGTACTTCTTGAAGTCCTTTGTGATCATGGTCATTTCATTCTCCTCTAGGTTAGCACCTTTAGTGATTCTGAGTGTCAGGCTCTTTTCCTTCTTGGGTACATCCATCTTTATGGTTTGCCTTCCAAGTTCATAGGCAGTGAGATTTCCAATTGGCTCATCCAATTTAAGACTGGCAATGTTCTTTGATTCCTGAAATAGCAGTGATTTTGCTTTCCCAAGAGACTGGTAGAACCCTTGTCAAAATTTTCTCAACTTTGTCTTCTTCAAAATAACCCTTCCAAGAGACTTAATTTCATTTGTCAGTTTGGTGAACCTTGTACACATCTCCTGGATGGTTTCGCCTTCCTTCATGGTGAAATTCTTATATTGACAATACAGTAGTGTTCCTCTCCACCACTTCACTTGAGGTGTTCCTTCATGAGCCACTTGTAGAGTGTCCCAAATTTCCTTAGCAGTGGTACAATTTTGAATTCTACTGTACTCGTCTGGACCAAGTCTACACACAAGACATTTCTTGGCCTTAGCATTCTTTTCTCATTTTCTTAAGTCCTCAGCATTGCAGTCAGCTCTTGTTTTGGCACATCTACTCCTTCAGCATTCTTCTTCATGGTAGCCAGGGGACCATCAGTTACAATGTCCCATAGCTCATAGTCTTCTCCGATGATGTGATCTCTCATCCTGTTTTTCTACCAAGAGTAGTACTGACCATTAAAGAGTGGAGGCCTATCAGTGAATTGCCCTTCCTAGTTTCCAGGTGGTGCGCTCATCTTGATCTGTTCCTAAGGTGTTAGCCTCTTCAAGGATAACCTTCCCTGATACCAATTGATGTTTTAACTTCAATACCACACAATTGGGGGGGAGGGGGGGTGATTTGTGTGGTGTCCAATTTTTCGCTTAAACTGAATATGGAAGGACATGGTTCTTCTATGTGTTCCTACTACTACTGTTGCGGAATAATAAGTACATAAATTAACGAACACAAGGATTTTTACGTGGAAAACACCCGGCTCAAAAGGTGAATTAATCACAACCTACAACCCAACAGGATTTTCTCCAAACACTTCACTACAACTCTGATCCAAAAACAAATTTACTAACTCTTGCAAACCTAAGGATTAACTCTAACCCTTATAACAACCAGCCACAGGTTGTTGCGACTATTTCAAGTTAACTTTAACTTGAATAATACAACTCAAGTACCTAGTACAATTTGCTTCTAAGAAAGCTGAAAGGTACAACTCAAAATGCTTACTACACTTTGAACTAGAAATAAAGAAAGACACATAAAACTCTTTATGGAGCTGGTTCTTCAATCTGGTTCGTGTAGTTTCAGGATCACACTCTTAAAACTTGCAGGAATTGCTCACAAAATGCCTTGCTATTTGCCTCTCAATTCTTGCTTAACTTCAGTATGTGTGCATCATCTATAAAAGAGAACAACACTGATATTGATAGAATTAGTAAATAAAGATTAACTAGAGTTCTAATGTTTTACTCTTCCTTGTTGGAAGAGTTCTAGTTGATTTCAACTTCTAACTCCTTCCCTATCTTGGATAGTGTTCTCTTTGATTAAGTAGTCCTTCTCCTTATCAATTATGCAATATTTTCGATCAGGATATATCAAATATACCGAGTTAAGCTTATCTCCTTCACGTGCATCCCACATGCTCGAATCTGACCGTTTCTATGCACACGTGGAATGGACCTGGTTCATACCTGAGTTCCTTTATCAGTCTTCAAAACTAACCGTTACTTGGGCCAACACAGAGTCTTGTCTTAATTTTATTAATATGTCTATTTTTCAACCAATAACAGTAACAATATATCCAATATATATAGAGAGGGTAAAATGTATGTAGACTTTATCCTTAATACGGTATGAAAGTTATAAGAAGGCAGTTTCTCAGAGATCAGTCGACTCAAAAATTGACTTTATCGCTTCGTCAAAGGTTAATCAGTGCTATCTTAGCAGCATATTTGAACTTCTCTTTTTTCTATGAACTATACTTGGTTTTTTTTCGTTGATTTACTAAATGATCAGAAAGGGTAGTAATTGTTCTACTCATTAAATATGTGGATTTTTTTAATCCTTTGGACATCATAAGTCGCACTGTCGCACAGTAGACTAACTCACATGGAATCAATATTTCTTGTTTCTTGTATTTGACTCATAAACCATCTCTTGTACTTCCTTTGTTTCAAGAATTTAAGATATTTATATATTTATCAAACTATTAAAGCAAAACATTGATATCTATATTTGTTTGATTTTACTATACTAAATTTTTAAGTTTTGATATTTGTTTTGTCATTTTATTAATAAGATATTTCTATTCAGCTTGAAAAGAAGCTAGTTCGTGTACGTGGGTTAAATCTAGTTTACTCTTCCAACAAAATCAAAATGATATATTTAAAGGTATTTGCTTTGAGTAATAATGAGTTGAAGCTAACCCACAGTCTCATATTACTGATTTGGGAAGAAAAGGGCCATATATTATTGATTCCTTACTTATTTACTAATCATGCATATATGATTCATTGTTTTGCCATGTTCAGTCTGGAGTCAGACGACATCTTTTTCAATTCATTTTATTGTTTTGGCTATGTTTCTTTCAGGATTCAAATTTACTATTTTATGTATATATTCGAAGTTGCTCCAATGTTCAAGGAAAGGTACACCACGAAAAATGAAGATTAAGCACCGTAAAAAGTGTTGTGTCCTAGATTTATGGCTAAGTGATGCAACATCTTCATTCTTGAAGCAGCAAGATAAAATATATTCCGCAAAGGTTAGCTGGATTGGTTGGGTGAGTGGTACGGTTCTACACATGGAAGACATGTGATCGATTCTCTTAATCACTAGCATCCTTAGTCAGAGCTCGTTGCGCCGAGTTTGCCTAGTGCGCAGTTTACATTACCCATTGTGCACCCAAAGGGTAGCGACTACGAGTTCCCCGTAATTTCTCAAAAAAAAAAGAAAGAAAAAGAAAAAAATATATAGACATAGAAGAGAATATTGAGTTCTTTTAAATGACTTTGACTTGAGAAGGCATGTGAAAGGAAACTTACAAAGGAACGTAGCAATTGCGGATAAAACAATGCAATTATGAGCCCTTAAACAATAGGCTTAAATTTCTACTTCATCAAGTATAAAATAGGAGATGTAGCAATGGAAATTCCATCACTCATTCAACTCAAGTACTTAGAACAATTAGAGAGCAACTAATATAATGGCTAGATCAACAGCCCACTTAGTTGTGGGTTTGGGAATTGTGTTGCTAATGTTTATAATAGCAACGGTTGAAGCAACTCCCCCTGGAATAGCTAATCATCCAAGCCATTCTCATTGCTCAGATGATGAGATAAAGCAATGTAAAAATCTTCCTCATGTTTGTCCCAAATTTTGTCCCAATGGCTGCATAACTGAGTGTCGATCTTGCAAGCCTATCTGTATTGATGGCTCAGTGCCACCTCCTGATGATCATGGTTCGTCAAAACCGCCACCATCATCTCCTCCAAAGGAAAAAACTCCACCATCCCCATCTCCTCCGAAGGAAACAACTCCACCACACGATGGTGATGACCATGATCATGATGGTGATGGTGATGGTGATGGTGATGGTGATGGTGATGATCATGGTTCAGGATCTCACACTGGCCCACCTTCATCTCCTCCTAAGGAAAAAACTCCACCCCCATCTCCTCCGAAAGAAAAAACTCCACCACACGATGGTGATGACCACGATCATGATGGTGATGGTGATGATCATGGTTCAGGATCTCACACTGGCCCACCTTCATCTCCTCCTAAGGAAAAAACTCCACCCCCATCTCCTCCGAAGGAAAAAACTCCACCACACGATGGTGATGACCACGATCATAACGGTGATGGTAATGATCATGGTTCAGGATCTCACACTGGCCCGCCTTCATCTCCTCCCAAGGAAAAAACTCCACCCCCATCTCCTCCCAATGAAAAAACTCCACCACATGATGGTGATGATCACGATCATGACGGTGATGGTAATGATCATGGTTCAGGATCTCACACTGGCCCGCCTTCATCTCCTCCCAAGGAAAAAACTCCACCCCCATCTCCTCCCAATGAAAAAACTCCACCACATGATGGTGATGATCACGATCATGACGGTGATGGTAATGATCATGGTTCAGGATCTCACACTGGCCCGCCTTCATCTCCTCCCAAGGAAAAAACTCCACCCCCATCTCCTCCCAATGAAAAAACTCCACCACATGATGGTGATGATCACGATCATGACGGTGATGGTAATGATCATGGTTCAGGATCTCACACTGGCCCACCTTCATCTCCTCCAAAGGAAAAAACTCCACCCCCATCTCCTCCGAAGAAAAAAACTCCACCACACGATGGTGATGACCACGATCATGATGGTAATGACCACGATCATGACGGTGATCATGGCTCAGGATCAACTCTGCCACCATCTCCTCCCAAGGAAGCAACTCCGCCACCATCTCCGCCTAAGGAATCAACTCCACCACCACCATCTCCTCCTAAGGGATCAACTACGCCACCATCTCCTCCCGAAGAAATAACTCCACCACCATACCCTCCTAAGGAAGCAACCCCACCACCTCCCAAAGAAGTAAGTCCACCACCACCCTCTCCTCCCAATGATGCAACTCCACCACCCTCAACTCCTCCTAAGGAAACAACTCCACCGCCTTCTTTTCCACCCTCATCTCCTCCTTCATCTTCGCCACCATTACCACCATCTTCTCCTCCACCACCATCATCTGGTTCTCCACCTCCTCCTACGAATCCATCCCCCACTCCTAAACCACCCGCACCAAAGAATGTCAAGTGCAAGAACAAATTCTACCCCAGTTGTTATGCTGTCCAACATGTTTGCCCAAGCTCTTGCCCTACAAGTTGTCTAGTCGATTGCGTCACCTGCAAGCCCGTTTGTAGTAAGTTATTACTCCATCAGTTTTAATTGATATGCTTTACTTTTTTTTAGTAAATTTCAAAAATATAATGCCTCTTAAAACTACAATATATCCTTAAAGACACTTTGCATATTTAAAACCACAAAATTCTAAGAATATTTTTAATAATTATACACAACTTTAGTTTAATACCATAAGATTCGAAAATCTTATTTATATTCTTAAACTACGTGCCCGATCAAAATAAAGCAAATAAAATGAAACAAAAGGAGTATTTTCGTAAATGTTTTTGCAATAATCCCATTATATTTTTTTTCTCCCTAGTTTATGTTAAAACTAAACTATGCATTATATTTACCAATTTTTATTTGGGACACAGACTGTGACAAGCCTGGAGCAGTTTGTCAAGATCCACGTTTTATTGGTGGAGATGGAATTACTTTCTACTTCCATGGCAAGAAGGACAAAGATTTTTGCTTAGTCTCAGACCCTGAATTCCACATCAATGCTCACTTCATAGGAAAAAGAAACGAAAATATGAAAAGAGACTTCACTTGGGTACAATCTATTGCTATCCTTTACGATACTCACAAAATCTCTATTGGTGCACTAAAAGCATCAACATGGGATGATTCGATCGATCGCCTTTCTCTCCATTTCGACGGTGAAGCTATATTCCTTCCTGATAATGAAGGTGCGATGTGGCAATCTGAAACTTTACCTATAATCTCCATTACCAGAATCAGCAACACAAATGAAGTTGTCGTCGAAGTTGAAAATGTTCTCAAGATCACAGCTAAGGTTGTGCCCATAACAAAACATGAATCTCGAGTTCATAACTATGGCATAACTAATGATGATTGCTTTGCTCATCTTGAACTTGGGTTCAAGTTCGTTTCTCTAAGTGATAAAGTGAGTGGTGTTTTAGGGCAAACTTATAGAAAAGACTACGTGAGTAAAGTTAAGATGGGTGCTCTTATGCCTATAATGGGAGGTGACAAAAAATTTGCAACTTCAAGTCTTTTTGATGCTGATTGTACTGTGGCTAGGTTTCAAGAAAGTGGAAAGAAGTCTGATAATAAGGATTTGTTGAATTTGGAGTTGCCAAGTTTGAGTTGTAGTAGTGGGATTTATGGACGTGGAGTTGTCTGCAAGCGTTAGAAATATTTCAAGATATTTCTATCAAAATAAGGTTGTAATAATCCAATAGAATGGAGTTCTATTAATAAATGGTGCTAAACAGTAAAATGAGTTTAGACCAAAAAAAAAATGTTTTATGTCATATTCTTCAATAAGATTTTGTTGCTTTTTCAAGAAGTTAATAATGTTAATCTTTTCTAAATTGATAGAAATATGTAACCATCGTTTGTGATTGAGAATGTATTACTTTATCCAATATTTAAATAAACATTCCGGATTTCATGGGATAGTATATATTCAATCCGGACAAGACACTAAGATGAAAGATGAATAAAAAAAAAGGCAAAAAGGGAAAGCTTCCACTATCATAACAACATGCATGGATTTGAGAAAAGTCTAGAAGGGTTGAGTAGTACATTCAATCCGAATAAGACACCCAAGACGAAAGATGAATCGAGCAAGAAAGAAAAGGAAACCTTCCACTATCATAACAACATGCATGGATTTGAGAAAAGTACGAGTTGAGCAGCAGGAGAGGGAAAGCTTCCACTATCATAACAACATGCGGATGGCGTGGACTATAGCACATGAAAACCAAAATTCGTTCCCGTTTTCTGGCCCTAAAACGCCAAAAAACAAGGAACGGTCATGGCGAAGGGATGACTATTGTTCATTAGGTCATTTTTTATTGGCCCGCAAATTATTAAGAGATTCGGCTGATCGTCCGATTCATGTAGATGGCATGGAATATAGCACACGAATATTGGGAATCCACCTGAATGGCCCTAAAATGCCAAAAAACGAGGAACGGTCATGACGAAACAATAAGTATAGTCATCACGTCATTTTTTATGGGTCGGCAAAATTTTAGGAGATTTGGCACCAGTCTCCCGAATTCATGCATATGGCGTAGACTACGAAAATTTGAGAATCGTTTTGAATTCTTGTTTTATGGCCCTGAAACGCCAACAAACAAAGAACGGGCATGGAGAAATGATCACTATTGTTCAGAAGGTAGTTTATCATGGGCTCGCAAAATTTTAGGATATTCAAGGCTGGTCGCCCAAATTCAAGTGGATGGCGTGGACTATAGAACACAAAAATCAAGAAATTGTCCTGAATTCCTGTTTATGGCTCTAAAACGTCCAAAAAAAAGGAATGGTCATGGAGAAGCAATGACTTTTGTTCATTAGGTTGCATTTTATGGCCCCGAAAAATTTTAAGAGATTCAGATATGGTCGCCCACATTCATGCATATGGCGTGGACTATAGCACACGATCTGGGAATCGTCATGAATTCTTATTTTATGGCTCTAAAACGCCAAATGAGGAAATGTCATAGAGAAGCGATGACAATTGTTCATTAGGTCGTTTTTCATGAGCCCCCAAAATTTTAGGATAATCGGAGTCAGTCGCCCTGAATTCATGCAGATGGCATGGACTATAGCACACGAAAAGCTGGGAATCGTCTTTTATTCATGTTTTATGACCCTAAAACGCTAAAAAGGAGGAACTCTCATGACGAAGCGATTATTATTGTTCGTTAGGACATTTTTATGGGCCTAACAAATCTTACGAGATTCGGGGCGGGTTGCCCGAATTCATGTAGATGCATGGACTATAGCACACGAAAATTTGGAAATCGTCATGAATTTTTGTTTTATGGCCCTAAAACGCCAAAAAATAAGAAATGTTCATGGCAAAGCAAAGACTATTGTTCATTAATTCATTTTTAATTGGCCTGAAAATTTTTAGTAGATTTGGGGTCGGTCACCCGAATTCATGCAGATGGCGTAGACTATAGCACATGAAAATCTGGGAATCATCTTGAATTCTTGTTTTATGGCCCTAAGACGCCAAGAAACGAGGAACGGTCATGATAAAGTGGTAACTATTATTCATTAGGATGTTTTTATAGGCCCGTTGTAGACAATAAATTGCGTCGAAAAAATAAAACCAAGATGAAAAAATATCGCAACAATCATAGTATTTTATTTAAAATATTTGAGTGTTACAATCTCTATGAATCCTCTGATTCTTCTTTCCAATAGTAAATAAATTCAAGGGCATTTGAGCTTGATCTTGAATCTATATTTGTTGTTATGAACGATGATCACGAACTTTGATTTGAACTCGTACTCCGTGAATTGTTCTTCGTTCTTGAGCTTGAACTTGATTTCTTGAGCTTGAAGTTCTTCGTTCTTGAACTTGAACTTGATTTCTTGAAGCTTGAATCTTGTAGAGAAATTTGCGGCGTTTGATGCACGAGCTCTCTCTTGCCTCTTTTTATAACTTATGGTCTCTTTTCTGAGTTATGAAGACCCATATTTATAGTTGTGGGAGGGAAGAGTTATGATAAGAACAAACTCTTTACGACCAATTAGATTGAAGCGTGACAAGGCCACATTTGATTGGCCAGAACATGTCACGTATACATGTGATGCAATTTCATCGGCCTTTTAATTTGGCTTGGCATGCCTTGTCATTTTGATACGTGGCACGATCCTATTGGCTCTTCCGTTTGACTTGTCATGCCACGCCATTTGACACGTGGTACCAAATTGGGCATGTAGGAAGACGACGCATTGAGCCTAATGAAGTGGGCTCATCATTTGTAGCCCAATTGTATGGGCTAGCCCAGTCAATATTGTTAGACTTAAATAATTAATTTAATTATATTAGCCCATAATATTTATTTGAACTAATATATTTAAAATAGTCCAAATTATTTTATTAAATTTAAATTCAATAAATTTTGCATGCCTACAAATACCTCATACTTCAAGACTTGTCGGATCGTAGGCTTGTTGAAACTCGAAGACGAGTTTTGAAGTATTAGTTTAGATTTACTTTATTCATGAAGACTTTTTCTTTTCACTTTAACAATGACGTTGGCCGGATCAATTTGAAGTAGGGGCTACTACTTTATCCAACTCAAAAAAGGTAAGGAAATGATTTTTAATTCCAAGACTGATTTTGGCCAACTCAAGTTGAGATTAATGTTGGGTTCTTTCTTTTAGCACCACTGTGACTCCTACTTTGGACACACCATGAAGAATTAATTTTTATCTATCATCCACGTGAAGTAGTAAGACACTTATTTATTTTTTTAACTTTAATCCTAACATGCTTCTTCTCCACGTAGATCAATATTATGACCAGCAAAATTCATAGAATACTTTAATTTGATCTTTGAAAAAAGGAAAGAAACAGTTTAATCTAGTACAGTTTGGCACGTAGAGTAGTAGTAACCATCAAAGGGATTACCTTTTCATGTATCAACTACACGTAGATATAAGAAACCTTCACCGCTCGTAGCTTTTTCAATTGAATTAGGAATAGGATATCTAGTCCTTCTTCAACACTGATAACCACCAATCCCACATTGTAAATACACCCCCAATCAGCCACCTTTGAGATCTATATATACCGTAAACCCTTCATTCCATAAGTACCAATTTCAGAGTTTGCAAATTGTTTTGAGACTATTTTTGATGACTTGAAGGCATTGACGCGAAGGTAATTTTTCCTTCTTTTATTTTGCTTTTCTTCCTTTGTTGCCTTTTTGTTTCTTTTTTCTTTTTGTAGGCCAATCGAAAAAGGATATGTTCTTGTTTAATAAGATGATTCGTACATGAAGAAGGCAGTCGTAGGGTGTGAAGGATGGGTACTCATTGTCGCCCGAATATCAGAGAAATTACTCTCATGGCCCAATTGTCGGAGAGATTACTACCAAGGTGACCCAATTATTATACACTCAAGGTGGCCTGACTATCAGAGATATTACTCTCAATGTGGCTCAACTATCGGAGAGATTACTCTCAAAATGACCCGACTATAGGAGAGATTACTCTCAAAAGACCCGACTATCGCAGAGATTACTCTCAATGTGGCTCGACTATCAGAGAGATTACTCTCAAAATGACCCGACTATCAGAGAGATTACTCTCAATGTGGCTCGAATATCGGAGAGACTACTCTCAAAATGACCCGACTATCAGAGAGATTACTCTCAAAATGACCCGACTGTTAGAGAGATTACTCTCAAAATGACCTGACAATTGTCGCGCCCCCTTTTTTCCTTTTTTCAACGGAAGTCGGGGTTTCGACGTTCATTGGGACAACTCATTTCATTTTGGGAAATGGGTACAGAAGTTGATGAGTCATCACCTAACGGATTTAAAGTGCGTTAGGGCACCTATTGCAAATAACTCATAAAAATCGGTTTGTGTTAGCAGAGATTGGGTAAGGGTTTAAAATCACCTTGAGGGGAAGGTGTTAGGCACTCCTCGAGGTCCACAACGGTGGGTCCCGATCAAACTTATTTTGTGAATTAGTCATTTAACAAATAAAGCAGTCTAAACACACATATGTAAGAAAATAAGGGAAGTCCTAAGTCTATTAGCCTATAAGATCACATTTGTACAATACCCGGTAAACCTTCCTCAACTAGAGGGGTTACACGTGGCATTAGCGCACAGATCATCATATCATTTTACTACTCAATTACTCTCCCTTTTAGCGGTTATATAAGCGATTTTAATTAAACGAACTCTATGTATGCATTACCCATCCCTTCCTTATGGCCCTGGAGGTGTTTAGGACCTCTAGTTTAGGCAGTTCTAGACTCTCCTAAGGTATTTAAAAGGGAAAAAATCTAAGCGACAATAAAGAACATATAGGATTGTCAAGTAAAAGAACAATTAAAGGGCTCATGTTTACCTCCTCAAATAAGCAGACAATTAGCATGTCTCAAACAACAAGATTTCAGATGTTTCAGAAAGGTCCTATAACAGGATACCTAGATGAGCATGACAAGCAGAGAATATGCAGCATTATTAAGGCGAGCGATAGAAACCTAATCAGTTTGCCTACTGATTTTAGAATATGTTGAATCTGGGCAGTTCACAAATAAGCAGAGCATAGTTTCACGGTTTTTATAAGATTTTTAATTACCTACAGGCTTTCCTAGGCGTGGATCGGAGATACCCTATAAACATGTTGTCTAAAATGTAATCAAGATTCTTAAAATCAATTTAAAACAAATAGTTTGAACTTATTAAGTCCTATAAGCATGTTGGTCTAGGTGTTGAACATTACATAACTGATTTGAAGCGCATTTATCCCTATAACATGATATCTAAGTGCTGGGATTTGCTTTTAAATACTCTTATAGACATGGTAGTTAATGATTTATATGACATAGGCGTGGTTTAAAGTGAATGCAATAACAGTCCTAAAGAAGGGTTTCTAGTGCACATAAAGAATGGACATTTTTGTTAGGCAGAATAATAGCAGTAACTTAATAACAAAATTTCTAGGTGGTCATGATTATGCAGAAGCAGAATTTCGTAACAAATGACACAATGTGCCTATAACATATTTTATAGGATGCCAAACAATCCTAAAGGTATGATTTCTAAATCAAGTAAACATAATAAACATAAGGCATGATTACAAATGCAAGTAAACATGGCAAACCTAAGGCATGATCTCTAATGCAAGTAAACATAATAAACCTAAGAGAATGATTTCTACCCGGTTTTCCCACAAAAATTATATAAGAATCCCTCCCCTTTTACTAATTTCTCCAATATCTGTTTACAAGAATTATTATTACAGACCATAATAAATGAATTGCATAATAAATAAAGCTATGTTATAGGGAGCTTGCATAGGCCCAAAGTGAACCTGGAAATACCAGGCCTTCAAACAGTCCAAGGTGACATAGTCTCATAATGTCCAATGGAGTATCCGGATGCGTCAAAATTCCCAAGGGCCTCAGGGACCCCGAGCAATGCTCACACCAAGATCCTTCCAAATAGAGAAGTGGTTATGCGCAGTGTGGAAGGGCACACACAGTGGAGGGGCAAAACTTAAGTAATCTAAGAGTAGAAGTAAGAGTGCTTGACATAGTTGAGATGAATTTTGGAAAACAGTATAGAGGTAAAATCTTTAGGAGTAAAAATACTTTAGGAGTAGCAATAGTTTAGGAAAACACATTAGGAGTGAAAAAAAACATGTTGAAAACCTTCTGAGGGAAAGAAAGGTCCATCAAACAACAACATAGTCACAAAAGCATCACATTGCCCAGATTCAATTTCAGTTTGTCAATTAGTTCTATGTGTACAAGCAGTTACACAAAAGGGAGCAGGGGTTGGGAACACAAGATATTGAACAACAAGTACACAGAACAAGCAGGGATTGATTAACAACCAACAACCAAATTCATAGCATTAGAACACAAACTAATGATTTAGAGTCTTAACAGGGAAATCTTGAAGCTAAAATGGTAATAGACAGTAAAGCATAGAGAAAGAATGTAGGAATAGTCATGCTGATGATAGGGGTCTACTACACAGAATTAGTCATGCCAATTGGGGTTAATCAGATAGATTAGGAGTCTGAGATACTAAAATGAGCATGCTAGTTAAAGAAAGTAAACAGAAACTCAAGTGAAGATGTTGGCTAAAGTGACAAACAAGAAGAGTGAAACCTAGACATGCTGATCAGGCAGTAAACAGAGTTAATTAGACAGTAATTATGCAAGTATAGAAAGACACAGTCTTAATAGAAGCAAAGCAACAAGGAGCACATAGATTTGAGTTTCAGAATGACATTGAGATAGGAACATACCAGTTAAGGAAGCAAATGCAGAAAGTAAAGTAGGTAGAATTCACAGTCTAGCCTTGGCTTTCAGCCGGCTAGACAAGCAATGAACACAAGCAGCAGAAAGAGAGATGAGAGAAAGTTTGTGTGTGTGTGTGTATTTTTTTTAACTACTGTTCGTATGTATGAGAGGTAGAATAAGAGTGTATATATAGCACTTAGGGAGTAGAACAAATAAGGTAAAAAGAATCAGAATTCAATCACAGAATCAATTCTCAAAAGGGAGTCCGGAATAGACCCCTTAATTTTGGGGTAATCAATTAACGGTCACGACATGAGGTTTAATTAAGGCAAAGAATCCAAAATCATGTCATATAAAGAGTCAGTAGAAATCCCCAAACTTCTGTTTATTAATTAAGGCAAGTAAAATAGGGAAACGGGTTACAAATAAGGAAACAAATAAAGTTTCGCACACAAATTTTAACAGGGCAAAATAATAGAAAATAATCAGTAAAATCTTCAAAGAATACTGATTTTATGGGCAAGAATTACTCAGATTCTCTAAATAGAAATCGACTAAGTAAAACCTCACAGAAATACAGGATTTAACAAGAAAAGCAGGTTCGAACCCTTAATAGATATCAATTAGGGAAAAATCCCAAAGAACACTGGGTTTAACAGGGAAAACATTTAAGTCCAAATTAATAGAACCAATTAGTACCACTGATTCCCAGAAATCAACATAATAAACGAAGGAAGAAGAAATCAGTATAAACACTAGAAACATCTAGGGTTCGAGCATTCATGCAAAACAATTAGTCAAATACGTAAAAAGGATGAACAGATTAAACACTAAAAGTAGAAAATCTTTTGAAGAAGGTTTGGGAAAAAACCCTAGTTTTAGAAAGAGTGATTAAAATTGAAACAGTTAATTAGAATAAAGAATTTTTAAAGGAAAACACTTAATAATACTCGAACCACCTCATATCTATAAAGATTTGAGAAGAATCAACAGTATCGAACTAAGGTTTTCAAAAAATAGTAGAGGTGATGAGAATCGGCCAAGAACCCATGGATTCGTACCAAAAACAAGAGTAAATCCGTACTTACAAACGAAAATGGCCTAAGATCGGCCGATAAAAAAGTTTCAAACCTAGACAGGTTGGCTTTCCTTGAGATCTTCTCAAGGAATCATGAAATCAAAGAGCCAGGGAGTATAGGAGACCAGTGGTGGTCGGAGAGTGCACGGAAACTCCATGGATGGGAGCTTCTTGCCGGTGACGGCGATTAGAGTTTAGGTTGGGTTAAGAGAGAATGGAGAGATTAGGGGAGACGATGACGGGGGAAGGAGAATGAAAGGGGTTAGGGCTTAGGTTAGGATTAATATGGTAAGGGTCAATGTGGACCGTTGATCTAAAATATCAACGGCCACGATTGAAGAGGGGTTATTGGGTCGGGTAGGAATATTGGGATTTAAGGGGTTTGGGCTAGTTTTATTAAGGGGTTTGGGCTGGTTTTAAAGAGGTCAGGTCTGAAAAATAAAAGGCTATTTGTTAAATACCCAAACAATTGATAAGAAATATTTTATAAAATAATTAATGGATTATAAAAAATAATTTTCATGCATAGAAATATTTTAAAATAATTACACAATATTTAAAAAAATACAATGATCTATTTTCTGATAAAATAATGTAATAATGCATGCATGGGCCATAATTGCAAAGTTATTGCAATTGTAACTCAAAGAGTATAAATGTTGCTATTTGTGCAATAATTTAAGCCTAATATAAATATAAATAGCAACATTAAGCCATGAAATTGTTATAAAGTCATTTGTGATGCAATTTGTAATTATTTATATAAATAAAATACTGGGATAAAATAATTACAAATCCCTAAAAATGTAGAAATTATGAAATAATATCAATTGATGCTAATGCATAGTTTTGAAGGTATATATGCATTTGAAAAGTATTATAGGGAAAACAACCATCGGAGAGATTACTCTTAGTGTGACCCGACTATCGGAGAGATTTCTCTCATGGTGTGAAGGGATGGATAGTCATCCCTGCCAAAAAAAACGTAGGCTATTTCAGGATGCAAAGGTTCATATGGAATATCAAAGTACAAGTCCATGGAAACAAATAGATGGACAAATCCTCATACATCATATGGTAGGACAAATCCATGGCAGCATATAGAAGGAAAAATTGGAAAGGGACCTACATGTCCACCTTAAGATTCGAAAATTATAGTTCCTTTTAAGGACAAACCCACGAAGAGGCCAACTTAAGGTACAAAGGGACTTAAATGTCCACCTTAAGATTGGAAAATTAGAAAGTTTCAACTCCAACACTTGGTGACCTTTGAAGATTTGGCGGACTTCGCAGACTTTAACTTGAAAGTGGTGGACTTTTATACTTCAACTTAAAAATTTAGAAGGCTTCAATACTTCAACTTGAAGATTTGGAGGACTTAAATAATTGAACTTGAAGACCTATGGACTTGAAGACTTCAACTTGGAGACCGATGGACTTGAAGACTTCAACTTGGAGACTTGGAGGATATAAATATTTCAACTTGAATAGCGGCGAACTTGAAGACCGGAGGTGTAACGACCCGATCGATCGTTTTGAGAAATTAAACTCCGTTCGGTGGTGTAAACTCTTGAACAGCCTCACATTGTGTATATCGACATGCATGCGTGGTTGGATTCAGTTACCGGATAATCCGGAGTCGAATTGGGAGAAAATTTCAAATTTTGAAGCTTAAGTGATGGAAGTTGACCGGAGGTTTGACTTTTGTGTAAACGGTCTCGGAATGAGTTTTGGTTAATTTCAATAGCTTCTTATGGTGATTTTGTACTTAGTCGCGCGTCCGGAATTAGTTTTGGAGGTCCGTAGAGTAATTTGAGGTAATTCGACGAAAGTTAGAATTTCGGCGATTTTGGCCGATAGGTAAAATTTTGTTATCGAACTTGGAATGGGATTTCGGGAATGAATGTAGGTCCGTTGTGTTATTTTTGACTTGTCTGCAAAATTTCACGTCATTCCGGGTTGAATTGATAGGTTTCGACGCGAGTCTTGATATTTGAAGTTTTGAAAATTTATAAGTTTGATTTCTTGGTTTGATTCGGAGTTTTGGTGTTGTTTTATGTGATTTGAAACCTCGAGCGAGTCCATGTTAGGTTATCTGACTTGTTCGTGCATTACACTGGGTTCTGGGGGCCTCGGGTCAATTTTCCCTATCTTTGAACTGTTGATTTTTTTTTTCTAGTTTCCCTCTATGCGATAACATAGGGGTAGTGGCGATCGCATAGTGTTATATTGACCTTCCCAGTTTTCCTTTAATGTGTTCGCTTAGGCTCGTCCGCGATCGCAGAAGTATATTTTTCTCCTTCTTCGCGATCGCATCTACAGCATCGCGATCGCATAGTGTTCCAGCAGGGCATCCTATTTATCTCTTCTACGCGATCGCATTCCATGCTTCGCGATCATGTAATGTGGCGTTGGAGGCAGCAGATAACTTCTCCTATGCGGTCGCATATGTGCCTTCGCGATCGCAATGCTTTAGTACCTGGGCAGAATATAAGTTTTCAAAATCAAGGGTTAAGCCATTTCTAACATATTTTGACTTCTAGAGCTTGGATCTTGGCGATATTTGATGGGTTTTCACACAAATCGAATGGGTAAGTGTTCTTCCATTAGAATTAAATATATTCCATGAATTTGTTCTTGATTTTATCATTTAAATTGTAGTTTTAGTTGAGAAAGATGTGGGTTTTGAAAGAAAACTTCTAAATTGAAAAATCATGATTTGAGGGACTGAATGGTATCGGAATTTGATAAAATTGGTATTGGTGAACTCGTATCGTAATGGGTAATTAGGTTTTGTAAAATTTGTCGGGTTCCGAGGTGCGGGCCCAGGGGTCGACTTTTGGTTCGATTTTTGTAATTGTGTAAAGATTGAAACTTTATTATTCGGAATAGATCCTTATACGTTTTATGTGTATTTTGAAATTGTTTTAGTTGATTTTGAGCCGTCCGGAGGTCTTTTCACCTGAGAAGTTCATTTTAGAGTATCGGGTTGTCGCCGCCGAGGTAAGTATCTTGCCTAACCTTGTGTGGGGGAACTACCCCTTAGGATTGAGTCTTCTTTGTTGATTGTAGCCCGTGTATGCGAGGTGACGAGTGTGTATACGGAGTTATTTGCAAATAAGTTGGACTTTTAGGATTCGTAGGTTCTTATATTACCTGTATATGGATTGTAATTGTTACATTTGAGTCCTTGATTACAAATTTCATCCTTTCCTGCTTAAATTAGAATTACTTGTTTTTAGATTTCTTCGTTGTCTATTTGATCTTAATTGACTTAACTGAATATTTTACCTCTCCTATCACCATGCTATATTTTTTTCATTAACTGCCTAACTGACTAGAATTAGTATTATCTAGCCCTATAATTGTTTAGCCGTAGTTGGAACGTCCATTCGTTGGTGTCAAGCATGCATGTGAGTCTTACACTGTGAATTATATGATTTTCCTTTAAGTGCTACTTAGGTTTAGTTGATAATCATCTGTGTTGATGGTATTTCCTTGGTATTGCCTTTTACTGAGCATTGTTTAAACTGAGTTTATTATGTGAAGCTAATTGTTTAAGTGAGATTGGTCATAGTTGTTTCCCTTGCCGAGCTGATATTGTTTTCCATTGTTGAATCCCTTGCCGGGACAGTGTGGTTTCTGTTATTATTCATGTTGTTGATGATATAGTTTTCATTGTTGACTCCCTTGCCGGGATAGTATTGTTTCTGTTGTTGTTTATGTTGTTGATTTCCCTGTCTGAATGCTATCATTTCATTTGTTTGGGTGAGAAAGAGTGTTAAGCACGAAGGGTGATGCCGTGCCATTTCATATGAATTATCATGTGAGGAAAGAGTGTAAATCACGAAGGGTGATGTCGTGTCATTGTTTATATTCATTATCATGTGAGGAAAAAGTGTAAAGCACGAAGAGTGATGTCGTGCCATATTATTGAGAGTAAAAGCACGAAGGGTGATGCCGTGCCGATTCTATTATTATTTGGTGAGGATGAGAGTAAAAGCACGAAGGGTGATGTAGTGCCGTTTATATTGATTTATGGTGAGAATGAGAGTAAAATCACGAAGAGTGATGTCGTGCACTTGTCCTTGTATTATTATTTCTGTTGTTCCTGTTGATATTTACTGCACTTGTTTAAGTGTTATTATTCTGTTGTTTCAATTTGGATATTCATATTGTTCCCTTACTGCATTATTGACAAGACTTGATATTCCCCATGTACCGCATGGCAAATTTTGAGTTACGGACTGAGTTCCGGTAGAATTATCTTGAGGAGATTATGATCGAAAGATTTCTATTGAAAAGTCTAGTTGAAAAAGTATTTGCCTTGAAGAAAATTATGTCTGAAGGACTTTTATTTCAAAGGTATATTTGAAAAGCATTTGTCTTGCAGAAAATAATATTCGAAAGTCATTTATTGGGAAAATATATTTGAAAATCATGTATCTTGAAGAACTATGTTTTTTTAAAGATTTCTCTTCCTAAAAATATATATAAATATATATATGCTTTCGGAGAAAGTATGTTTCATAGAGGATCTTTCTATACTGGAATGGTTATATCTTCAGAGTTTTCAATATAAACTGTGGTCCAAAAAGTTTTCACAAGTTTATTAGGTTTATTGGCTAAGGCCTGACGTAAACGGACTGATGCAGTGTTGAGTTACTAGTGTTTCTATTGTGTTGTAGTTTTCTTTCGGTTTGGCTTGTTTTGCTGTTCATCCTTCTATGTATTATCATGTTGTTCCGTTGATTGATTTCTGAAATTCCTTCTGTATTATATTGTCATTGTTGTTAATTACATCGTGAAGTCTTTAGATAGATGTTGTTTTCGTTCATTTCTATATTCATGTCTGCTTAATTTATTAGACCAGTGGTGTCTTGACTAGTCCTCGTCACTACTCCACCGAGGTTAGTCTTGATACTTACTGGGCACCGTTGTGGTGTGCTCATACTACACTTCTGCGCATTTTTGGTGTGCAGATCCAGGTATTTATTGTTAGTAGCTGCGCGGATGATTGCCGAGGAGACTCAAGGTAAACTTGTTGCTGCGTTCGCAAGCTTCAGAGTCACCTTCTTGTTTTTATTCAACTATACTCCTTTATTTCTAAACAGTTGTATTAGAAGTGGTAGAAAAATCTCGTAGAGCTTATGACTTGTATTACCGATTTTGGGAACATTGTAATTATGTCAAGATTTCTATATCGAGACTGTTAGATTTCTTTTATTATTGTTGTTATTCTCTAAATGTTAGGCTTACCTAGTCTCTAAGACTAGGTGCCATCACGATACCCAACGGAGGGAAATTTGGGTCGTGACAGGAGGACTTAAAGATTTGGTGAACATGAAGACATAGTGAATCTTCGGGCTTCAATGCAAATACTTAGTAGCCTCCTAAAAGACTAAATCCATTTCATTGAAGATACCAATTTACCACAAAGGTTTTCCCCTTTTAAATCAAATGGGATCTAAAGTTTAACAGAAGAATGGTATCTCAGCTCTATTTTCAAGTGTTGATTGAATGGATTACATCCCATCGTACTTCATTTGGACAATGATTGGTAGATTATGTATCTTTTTAACTCAGAATGACACTCTAAGATGCCTACGTACCTCGGTGAAAAGGATCAAGTCATACCGTAGTTCAGAATTGGTGGATTTTCTTTATGTCCTAACTTTTGCCCAGGCTGCCTCTTTCGAGGTTTTCAACCTAGCGGACTTTTTTTTGATGTCCTAACTTTTTCCTAGGACACCTCTTTTGAGGTTTTCAACCTAGCGGACTTTTTTTTTTGGGTTGTACATAGTTTATACTATTGCAGGCCAGGAGTATAGTAACATGCAGTTTAGGCTCATGCGTCAAAGAGTGTAGTGACTTGTAATTTAAGCTCGTGTTTTGAGGAGCTTTGCAACTTGAACAATTTTCTTGAATTTTAAGAGCTTTAAAACTTGAAGACTTTGTTGAATTTGAAGAGCTTTACGTCTTGAAGTTTGGCTAGAATTTGTAGAACTTTGTGATTTGAAGTCCTTGCTCGACTTTGAAGAGCTTTCGACTTGAGTCTTTGCTCGTATATTGAGTGCTTTGCGACTTGAAAGATTTATTTCAAAATTGGGGAGCTTCGTGACATACAATATATACTCATGTAGTAAGAAGCATTATAACTTGCATTTTAGGCTCGTGCATTGAGGAGCATTATAACTTGCAGTTTAAGCTCGTGCGTTGAGGAGAATTATAACCTGCAGTTTAAGCTCATGCGTTAAGGAGAATCATAACATGCATGGACTCTTCAGCTTCATCTTTGGATGAATACTTTCCCCCATTCTCAGCGTCCTTTGCTTCTATTTCATCATGAGTCTCAAATACAGGAAACCTTTGATCTCCACTTGCATCCATACTCAATTCCATATCATGTGCACGAATTGCTAGTTCTTCAAAAAAAATTGGCTTTATGCCTTGTAAGATATATCGAAGACTCCAGTGCATGCCTTGAATGCATATTTCGATGCCAGAGTCTCACTAAGGTGATCTTTGTAGTTAAGGTTTAAGCTTCTCCAGCGGTTGATGACGTCAATTACTGGCTCATTATTTCCTTGATGAGTGTTTGTAAGTTCGACCATGCTTAAGATGCGACTTGTGCAATAGAAACGATTGAGAAACTCTTTCTCCAACCGCTCCCAACTATCAATAGAAATAGGTTCGAGATCTGTGTACCAATCGAATGCATTACCTTTGAGAGAACGAACAAACCGTTTGACAAGATGATAACCATAAGTCCCGGCGTTGTTGTATGTATCGACGAAATGCGCCACATGTTTCTTGGGAATTCCTTTTCCATCAAATTGTTGAAGCTTTGGAGGTTGATATCCAGTAGGCATCTTCAAGTATCAATCCTATGTGTGTATGACTTTGCATATGTGAGGGAAGATTTAATCGAAGAATCAATTTTATTTTCAATTGTCCTAATGATGAAGTCATTCAATTGATCAACGTGAATTAGACCTTCTGAAGAAACTTGGATCTCTTTGACCACGATCGTTTTCCTCGTAGAAGATTCTCCCCCTTCTTTATCTTCGAAAATATCCACAACTGCTTGAATTGATTTTGCTTCTGCTAAGCTCTCGATCTCACTTGCTAACTTTTCGAGGCGATTATCTTGATCCTCCATACACTTGGTCAACTTCTCAAGTACTTTGGTCAAATTTGCAAGTTGTTCTTCCATGGTCGAAATTTTTTTATCCTGTTCTTGAACTTGAAAAATAAGAGATGAGAGGTAGAGATTATCTCACTGGGCATGCCAGAATTTGTAGACAATAAATTGCGTCGAGAAAATAAAATCAAGACCGAAAAATATCGCAACAATCGTAGTATTGATTTTAAATATTTGAGTGTTACAATCTCTATGAATCATCTGATTCTTCTTTCCAATAGTAAATAAATTCAAGGTCTTTTGATCTTGAATCTATATTTGTTGTCACGGATGATGATCTTAAATTCAACTAGCACAAACTTTGATTTGAACTCGTACTCCTTGAATTGTTCTTCGTTCTTGAGCTTGAACTTGATTTCTTGAGCTTGAAGTTCTCTGTTCTTGAACTTGAATTTGATTTCTTGAACTTGAACTTGATTTCTTGAAGCTTAAATCATGTAGAGAAATTTACGGTGTTTGATCCACGAGCTCTCTCTTGCCTCTTGTTATAACGTCTTGTCTCTTTTCTGAGTTATGAAGACCCCTATCTATAGTTGTGGGAGGGAAGAGTTATGATCTTTCCGACAAATTAGATTGAAGCATGACAAGGCCACATTCGATTGGCCAGAACATGTCACTTGCATATGTGGCGCGATTTCATTGGCCCTTTAATTTGGCTTGGCATGCCTTGTCATTTGATACGTGGCATGATCCTATTGGCTCTTCCGTTTGACTTTCCATGCCACGTCATTTGACACGTGGAACCAAACTGGGCCTTTAGGAAGACGACGCATTGGGCCTAATGAAGTGGGCTCATCATTTGTAGCCCAATTATATGGGCTAGCCCAGTCAATATTATTAGACTTAAATAATTAATTTAATTATATTAGCCTATAATATTTATTTGGACTAATATATTTAAAATAGTCCAAATTATTTTATTGAATTTTAATTTAATAAATTTTGCAAGCCTACACCCATAAAATATTAAGAGATTCGGAGTCGGTAGACGAATTCATGCAGATGGCATGGTCTATAGCACACGAAAATCTAGGAATCGTCTTGAATTTCTTGTTTGTGGTCCTAAAACGCCAAAAACACTATAATGGTCATGGAAAAACGATGACTATTGTTCATTAAGTCATTTTTTATGGGCGCGCAAAATTGTAGGAGATTCAGAGTCGGTCGCCCGAATTCATGCAGATGGTGTGGATTGTAGTACACGAAAATCTAGAGATCGTCTTGAATTCCTATTTTATGGCCCTAAACGCCAAAAAAAATAAGGAATGGTCATGACGATGCGATGACTATTGTTCGTTAGATAGTTTTTATGGTCTCGCAAAATTTTAGGAGATTCGGACACAATTTCCCTAATTCATGCAGATAATATGGACTATAAACACGAAAATGTGGGAATAGCACACAAAAATTTGGGAATCATCCTAAATTCATGTTTTATGACCCTAAAACGCCAAAAATGAAGAACGGTCATGGTAAAGCGATGTCTATTGTTCATTGGTTTGTTTTTTATGGGCTCGCAAAAGTTTAGGAAATTCAAGGTTGGTCGCCCTAATTTATGCAGATGGTGTGGACTATAGCACATGAAAATCTGAAAATCCTCTTGTATTCCTGTTTTATGACCCTAAAACGACAACATACAAGGAACGATCAAGGTGAAGATATGACTATTGTTCGTTAGGTCATTTTTGATAGGCCCATAAAATTTTAGGGGATTTGGAGCATGTCGGTGGAATTCATGTGGATGGCGTGGACTATAGCACTCCAAAATTTGAGAATCATCCTGAATTTCTGTACTATCACCCTAAAATGCCAAAAAATAAGGAACATTCATCAAAGCGATGAATATTGTTCCTTAGATGATTTTTTATGGACCCGCAAAATATTAGAAAATTCGGAGTTGGTTGCCCGAATTCATACTGTTGGCGTGGATTGTAGCACTCAAAAATCAGGAATCGTCCTGAATTTCTGTTTTGTGGCACTAAAATGATGAAAACAAGGATCGGTCATGGCGACGCGTTGGCTATTATTCATTAGGTCGTTTATCGGCCCACAAAATTTTAGGAGATTCAGAGTCGGTCGCTCGAATTCATGCATATAGCGTGGACTATAGCACACGAAAATTTGAGAATCGTTTTAAATTCTAATTTTATGGCCCTAGAATGAAAACGTGGAATAATCATGGAGAAACAATGACTATTGTTTATTAGGTCATTTTATAAAATTTTAGGAGATTTGGGGTCGGTTGCTCGAATTCATGCAGATGTCATGGACTATAGCACATGAAAATCTAGGAATCATCTTGAATTCCTATTTTATGGCCTTACAACGCCAAACAATGAGGAACGACAATAGCAGCGAGATGACTATTTTTCATTACGTCATATTTTATGGGCTCATAAAATTTTAAGAGATCCGGAGTCGGGCGCCCGAACTCATGCAGATGGCATGGACTATTGCACATGAAAATCTAGGAATTGTCCTGAATTCTTGCTTTATGGCCCTAAAATGCCAAAAACACGAGGAACGGTCATGGCGAAGCGATGTCTATCGTTCATTAATTCATTTTTATGGGCCCGCAAAATTTTAGAAGATTCAGGTCGGTCTCCCGACTTATGCAGATGGCATGAACTATAGCAAACGTAAATTGGGAATCATCCTAAACTCCTTGTTTATGACCCTAAATGCCAAAAATTGTGAAACGATCATAGCGAATAGATGACTATTTTCATTAGGATGTTTTTAATGGGCCCGCAAAATTCTAGAAGATTCGGAGTCGGGCCTGATATCATTCAGTTGGCGTGGATGATAGCACACGAAAATCTGAAAAATTGTCTTGAATTCCTATTTTATGGCCCTAAACGCCAAAAAATAAGGAACGCTCATAGCGAAGCCATGATTTAGGTTATTTTTTATGGTCCCTAAAAATTTTGGGACATTCGGAGCTTGTCCCTTGAATTTATGTGGAAAGCATGGACTATATCCCACGAAAATCTAGGAATAGCACATGAAAATTTTGGAGTCGCCCAGAATTCTTATTTTATGACCCTAAAATGCCAAAATACGAGTAACAGTTATCGCGAAGCGATGTCTATTGTGCATTGGTTCACTTTTTATGGGCTCGAAAACCTTTTGGAGATTCAAGGTCGGTCGCCCGAATTCATGCAGATGGTGTGCACTATAGCACAAAATGTGAAAATCGTCCTAAGTTCTTGTTTTATAACCCTAAAATGCCAACAAATAAGTAATAGTCATGGAGAAGCAATGACATTAGTTCGGTCACTTTTTTTATTGGCCCGTAAAAATTTATGAGATTCGGAGATGGTCGCCCAAATTCATGCGGATGGCGTGGACTATAGCACACGAAAATACGGGAATGGACCTGAATTTCTATATTATGGTCCTAAAATGCCAAAAACAAAAAGGAACGGTCAGGGCGAAGCGAAGACTATTATTTATTAGGTTATTTTTTATAGGCCCGCAAATTTTAGAAAATTCGGATTCGATCGCCTGAATCATGCAAATTGTGTGGGGCTATAGCACATAAAAATTCGGGAATCGTCTTGAATTTTTGTTATGTGGCCCTAAAAAGCTGAAAACGAGGAACTGTCATGGCGACATGATGATTATTATTCATTAGGTCATCTTTTATTGGCCCACAAAAGTTTAGGAGGTTCGAAGTTGGTCGCTCGAATTCATGCAGATGGCAATGGACTATAGCACATGAAAATCTGGAAATCGTCTTGAATTCCAATTTTATGGCCCTAAAACACCAAAAATGAGGAACGGTCATGGAGAAGCGAAGACTGTTGTTTATTAAATCATTTTTTAGGGGCCCGTAAAATGTTTGTAGATTCGGGGTTGGTTGCCCGTATTCATGCAAATGACATGGACTATATACCACACGAAAATCTAGGAATCGTCTTGAATGCCTGTTTTATGGCCCTAAAAACGCCAAGAATGTTGAACGGTAAATACAAAGCAATGACTATTATTCACTAGGTCGTTTTTCATAGGCCCGCAAAATTTTAGGAGATTCAGAGTCGGTCGCCTAATTCATGCAGGTGGCATGAACTATAGCACAAGAAATCTGAGAATTGTTCTGAATTCCTACTTTATGGTCCTAAAAGGTCCAAAAACAAGGAGCGGTCATGGCGACGTGATGACTAGTGTTCATGAGGGTATCGTCTTCAATTCCAAATTTATGGCTCTAAAACGCCAAAAAATGAAGAATGATCATGGCAAAACAATGACTATTGTTCATTAAGTCATCATTTATGGGCTTGTAAAATTTTAGGAGATTCAGGGTCGCTCGCCTGAATTCATGCAAATGGTGTGGATTATAACACATGAAAATATGGGAATCGTCCTGAACTCCTGTTTTCTGGCCCTAAAATGCCAAAAAACGAGGGACGATCATGGTGAAGCGATGACTATTGTTCATTATGCCATTTTTATGGGCACACTGAATTTTAGGATATTCGGAGTCGGTAGCCCGAATTCATGAAGATGTCATTGACTATAGCAAACAAAAATCTGAGAATCGTCCTGAATTTTTGTTTTATGGCCCTAAAACGCCAAAAAACGAGGAACGGTCGTGGCGAAGTGATGAATATTTTTAATTAGGTCATTTTTACTGGGCCGAAATTTTTTTAGGAGATTCAAAAGATGGCGTAGACTATAGCACACGATAATCTGGGAATCGTCCTGAATTTTTATTCTATGGCCCTAAAATGCCAACAAATGAGGAACGATCATGGTGAAATGATGACTATTGTTCATTAGGTCATTTTTTATAAGCCCCCAAAATTTTAGGAGATTCGGAGTTGGTCGTCCGTATTCATGGCGTGGACTAAATTCCTGTTTTACAGCCCTGAAACGCCAAAAAACAAGGAACAGTCATGGAGAAGCGGTGACTATTATTCATTAGGTCGTTTTGGATGGGCCCGCAAAATTTTAAGAGATTCAGAGTCGGCCGCCCAAATTCATGCAGATGGCATAGACTATAGCACACGAAAATCGGAAATTATCCTAAATTCCTATTTTACATCCCTGAAACACCAAAAAAACAAGGACGGTAATAGAAAAGCGATGACTATTATTCATTAGGTCTTCTATGATAGAACCGCAAAATATTAGGCGATTTTTGGTCGGTTGCCCAAATTCATGAAGATGGCGTCGACATAAAAAATGAATAATCAAAAATCTTGTTGAATTCCTGTTTTATGGCCCTAAAATGCCAAAACTGAGCTACGAAACTGGAGAAGCAATGACTATTATTCATTAGGTTGTTTCTGATGGCCCACAAACTTTTAGGCGATTCGGGACTGGTCACTCGAATTCATGAAGATGGCATGGACTTTACAGCACACGAAAAAACAAAAATCGTGTTGAGTTCCTTTTCATGGTCCTAAAATGCCAAAAAATGAGAACCAACCATGGAGAAGCAATGACTATTGTTCTTAAGGTCGTTTCTGCTGGGCCCACATATTCATGAAGATAGTGTGGATATTCGCACACAAAAATAAAAAATCATGTTGGATTCCTATTTTATGACCCTAAAACGCCAAACATTGAGAAGTAATGACTATTGTTAATTAGGTCGTTTCTGATGGACCCTCAAAATTTTAGGCAAATCAGGGTCGATCAATCGGATTCATGAAAATGGCGCGGACAATAGCATATGAAAAAACAAAAATTGTGGAGAGTTTCTATTTTATGACGCTAAATCGCAAAAAAAACGAAGAAAATGCATGGTGAAAAAATGACTATAGTTCATCCGGTTGTTTTTGTAAGCCCACAAAATTGGTGATTCGGGACCGATCGTCCAAATTCATGATGATGGCGTGGATATTAGTACATGAAAAAACAGAACTCATACTGAATTCCTATTTCATGGCCCTAAAATTTCAAAAAACGAGGAATGAATATGAAGAAGTAAGGATTGCTGTTAATTTGGTAGTTTTTTATGGGACCACAAAGTTTTAGGTGATTCGGGGTCGGTCGCCTGAATTCTGAAGATAGCATAGACATTAGCACACGAAAAAACTAAAATCGTATTGAATTCCTGTAATATGGCCCTAAAATGGAAAAAAGACGAGAAATAAGCATAGAGAAGCTATGACTATTGTTCATTTGTTCGTTTCTGATGGGATCACAAAATTTTAGGCCATTCGACGTCGGTATCCCGAATTCATGAAGATGACATGGATCACGAGAAAAATCGAAAATCTTGTTGAATTCATGTTTTATGGCCCTAAAATGCCAAAAACGAGGAATGGACACAGAGAAGTAATGACTACCATTATGTTGGTAGTTTCTGATGGGCTCACAAAATTTTAGGCGATTCGGGACCAATTTTCTGAATTCATGAAGATGGCATAAACATTAGCACACGAAAAATCAGAAATCGTATTGAATTCCTGTAATATAGCTCTAAAACGCCAAAAAATTAGGAACGGACATGGAGAAACATTAATGACTATTGCTCATTAGATCGTTTCTAATGGGCTAACAAAATTTTAGGCTATTCGACGCCGGTATCCCAAGTTCATGAAAATGGCGTGGACATTATCACGTGAAAAATCGAAAATCGTGTTGAATTCCTGTTTTATTATCCTAAAATTTCAAAAAACGAAGAACGGGCATGGAGAAGCAATGACTATTATTCTTTAGATCGTTTCTGATGGGCCCACAAAATTTTAGGCGATTCGAAGTCAGTCGCTTGAATTCATAAAGATTGGGTGGACATTAGCACATTGGTTAACTATGTTACTCGAATCCTTTAAAAATATCGTTACACTCGTGTCGAATACTTCTAACATGCAAGCCATATCCAACCACCCGAATAACTAATTAAAAATATATAAAAAATTCAAGTCATAATTACACGATAATTAATAGTCATTTGACTTTGTTAAGCAGTATCAATGATTATTTCCCCCAAAAATACAAATTATTAACCACCAAAACTATACAATGTGCAAACGACTCCACAACTCGGAAGATAATCCACAACCCAATTTTTGGAGGTATAAAAATTGGGAAGGGATATATTGTTCATAACTCAAAAGAGTAAATAATAGGTCAATAGATTGCAAAAATTACAAGACGAAATGAGAGAGTGGAGCTTCGTTCGACGATGAAAGATGGCAAAAGATTATTTTGTAAAGTTTCACTGGTAAGGATCACTTACTGATGTTTCAAATTCTTTGTTATTATTTGCAAGTACTAAAGTGAGATATAAAATATATTATTGTACCGTTGTTACGTCACAAATAGTAGCGACGTCATAGGTAAAATATTATGTTTTCGAAGTATATGACATATTAAACACTCTTTGTTAGAATTTTTTTATTATTTTTTTAAATTTAAATACCCTTGAGGAAATTCCTAACTTCGACACGGAGTGCAAACTAACAAAGAGCAAAATACTGTACAACTGGAGCATTCACCTAAACTTATCTCATATTCTGATAGCAAATGATGTTTGGTGGCAAAACTACTCCAGTCAACTCCCGTGGAGGTTTGCCTTACCATGTTTTATGGTAAAATGTTGCTGCAAGGGGCGGATTTAGGGGCGTAAGGAGATTTATCCGATTTTGTCGAAAAATTACATTGTAAAGATAAGATAAAATTTATTTTTTACCTTTATATATTATGTCTTGAATCTCCTTGACATAGTCCAAAAGTATAGTTTAGTAGTCAAAAGGGTTCAAAAATTTTGTGAGGTACTAGTTCAATTCCCATTGGCCCCTTTTTCTTTTTAATTTCTTAACTTTTTTTTTTTAACCCCTTTAGAGAAAATCTTGCCTCCGTGCCAATAGTTACTACAATATAATTCTAGTAAAACACTGGGTGCTCCTCTTATATTGATTCATTTATTATTTTACTCCTTTTATCTCTTTTGCTTTTAGCTTTATAGTCTCATAAAAGCAACACTTGACGATTTTTACTTGTTGAGTAGAAAATGTATATATATCTTCTATATGTGATTTGAGTGTTCCGTTGCTTCAAATGGAGCCACTCCATATATAGTCAAATCTCTCTATAATACTTTGTTTGTTTCGAATATTTTTAAATGTTATAGTGAATTATTGTTCTAGATAATATATATTATAACATAATATGAAAATTAGTCCCGGAAAAACTTGCCTTTTATAGTAAAGTGTTGTTATATAGAATGTGATGACCCAAAAGATCATCTGGTGTATCCTTAGCTAATTCTGTGTTTCGAGGTCGTGAAAACCTCCTTATATCTCACCTCGATTTGCGTGCGCAGCCCGGGCGTGTAGCCGGAAAGCCGTTGAGTGAAAAACTGATAAAAATGATGATTTTATACGAATTAATTTAATAAAGTTGACTTTGATCAATATTTTGGTAAACGAACCCGGACCCGTGATTTGACGATCCCGGAGGGTCCGTAGGAAAATATAGGACTTGGGCGTATGCCCGGAATCGAATTCCGAGGTCCCAAGTCTAAGAAATGAATTTTTAAAGAAAATTTTCTGAAAAATATAAAGGTTTTTTAAAATGAAATT
Organism: Nicotiana undulata; assembly: GCA_005239495.1. Lineage (NCBI taxonomy): Eukaryota > Viridiplantae > Streptophyta > Magnoliopsida > Solanales > Solanaceae > Nicotiana > Nicotiana undulata. Next base: position 108,615 of record ML287450.1, read on the forward strand.
CTATGTGAAACCTGTGAAATCGGGCTCGTATTATGGTTTCGGAGCCCGGAACAAGTTCAATATGATTTGTATGTGTTATTTGTGAAGTTTGGTAATAAACGGACTTCGTTTGACGTGAATCGAACCCTAAATGCTAAATTTAGAAATTTTGGAAGTTTTGAAGTATTTCATTGATTTTGAGGTTTAATTCGATGTTTATGAGGTTATTTTGATAGTTTGTTTATACGAATAAGTCTGTAGGATGATTGTTGTGTGCATATTTGATTTTGATCCCCGAGGGCTCGGGTGAGATTTGGATAGGCGTCAGGGTGATTGTTAGGCTAAAAATCTGGTGTTTGAAGTGTTGTTGCTAGTGTCCAGGGGTTTTCCCTATGCGAACGCACTCAAGGGAGTGCGAACGCACAGGGTTATAGAGGTCTGGGGTAATCTAGGAGTGCTATGCGAACGCACCTGGAAGGTCGCGAATGCACAGCATAGGAGGGGACCTGGGGGGCTGGGGGGTAATTACTCTGTGCGAACGCAGCCCCACAATCGCGAACGCACAGATTTGTGTAACCAACTCTTCGCGAACGCACAGGTCTGTGTAACCAACTCTTCGTGAATGCGGTCTGGGGCCCGCGAACGCGGAGAGTAATTTTGCCCAGCTATTTTAAATGTCCAAAAACAGAATGTATACGGGATTTTCCACCATTTTCATAAACCTCTTTTTCTCCAAAGCTCTTAGGCGATTTTTGAAGCATTTCCTCACCATAATTTCTTAGGTAAGTAATCTTTAACTTTTTTTCTTCCATTTTCATCAACATCTATTATATTATAGGCCTAAAAACAATGAATTAAAGGTAGAAAATTGGGGTTTTGGGTAGAGTTAGGCTTTTTGAGAATTTGACCTCGTTTTGGGGTCGGATTTCAAAACAAATTATATATTCAGGCTCGTGGGTGAATGGGTGAATGGGTAATCGGGTTTTGGTCCGAACCTCGTGTTTTGACCAAGCAGGCCCGGGGTCGATTTTTGGATTTTTAGGAAGAATGATGGGAATTCTATAATTAAGCCTTGGAATTGAATTGTTAAGCATTTATTGATGTTATTGAGTCGATTATGTCTAGATACGATTGATTTGGAGTCGGATTCGAAAGGAAAAGCAGTGCTAGAGGCTTGATTTGGATTCTTGGAGTCGAGGTAAGTGTTTGTCCTAACCTTAGCTTGAGGGAATAGGTGTTGAGTCATATGTGCTACGTCTTTATCCCATGTTCAATGTATAGGTGAGGTGACGAGTACCTATGCATTGTTGTCAAGCATGCTTGTGAGTCGGTCCTTATGAAATATGCATTTTTCTTCGTTATTTACTGTGTTATGAAGTAGATTTCATTTTGGAGGTTATTCAATTGTTGGAAATACTTGGTTGTGAACCCTTTTGATTAATTATTCAGTTGAGGATTATTTTGTTAAGTTTTACACTTGAGCGAGATTGGTTATAGTTGTGTCCCTTGCCGGGACGGTATTTGTTTCTACTGTTGTTCCCTTGACGGGATGTTGTGATTATGATACATGTTATTGATTTTCCTTTCCAAAATATTGTTCTTGATATTGTTTGGGTGAGGAAGAGTGTAAAGCACGAAGGGTGATGTCGTGTATTTATTTGTTGCATTGTGAGGAAGAGTGTAAAGCACGAAGGGTGATGTCGTGTATTCATTTATTGCATTCTGAGGATGAGAGTAAAAGCACGAATGGTGATGTCGTGCCATGATTTTACATTTAAAAGCACGAAGAATAATGTCGTGCCCTTTTATATATTCATTGCATTGTGAGGATGAGAGTAAAAGCACGAAGGGTGATGTCGTGTACATATTTGCTCTGTGTTGTTTTTTCCTGTTGACATTTATTTGTTTATATTGTTGCCTTGTTCAGCTATTCAGTATTGTTTTCCCCTTGTTCCCCAGTATGTTTTCCCCGTTCTTTTGTACTTAATTGTTTACTTCCTGTCATTACTCTATTATATATTATTGAATTGCACAGGTATTTGTTGTTTGTCGTGTCCTAGCCTCGTCACTACTTTGCCGATGTTAGGCTCGGCACTTACTCAGTACATGGGGTCGGTTGTACTGATTCTACACCTGCACTTCTTTATGTTGTGCAGATTACGGTACCGGGCCCGGTGGACACTGATCGGGGGAGTATCCTTCAGTCCACAGGCGACACTGAGGTAGTCCTGCAGGCGTCCGCAGGCCTTGGCGCCAGCTCCTATCCCTTTCCTTTTTTGTCTTCTCTTGTATTTCCAAGACAGTTGCACATGTTTATTTCAGACCTTTATTTTTAGTAAATCTTAGACCGTCTGTGAAATTGTGTTACCAGTTCTGGGATTTATGTAAGGATTTCGTAATATTAATTATTTAAATTGATGGTTTCTTAGCTTCCGTACTATTTATTCATTTTGTTCAGGTTCACTACTTTTCTTTTATATGATAATAATAAGGAAAATGACTATTTTTATCGAAACGTTGGCTTGTCTAGCGGGTTCAACGTTAGACGCTATCACGGTCCCGACAATGGGAATTCGGGTCGTGACATAGAAATACTTTTATAGAGAGGTCTAACCCTAGAAATTCAAACCGGAGGATACTAAGGCTCTAGATGTCCACATTATGATGCTTTTGTTTAGTCGGACAATAACAACGGAAGCTCATCTTTGTAAGTGGCTGTATACGGTCGATATCGGGATCTCGATATCAAAGCCTCTATGGCGTTCTGAGACCGAGCACGAGGGGCTCGAAGTAGAGTCTGAAGTTCGACCTCAATAAGGCGTACCTCGAGAGAGAACATCGAAGGCCCATCACGGCCTACCACGAAGCTGTGAAAAATCGATGTTTGTCATGGAAAGGCGGAAATTTCTCAAGGACACGTGGTTAGGACTGATAAGACCTGTAAAAATAGTACAAATTTGTACTAGGTCGTTATACAGCTGTACCAATAGCCTTCTTTTCCATAATTAGATATGTACTATGTTGGGGTTTTCTCCTCCTATATAAAGGGGACCCCAATAATTCTTGTAACACACATCATTCACTGCAATAAAACACTCTACTCTGCTTTTCTCGTTTGACGTACTCAACATTACTCTCTAGCTTTATTGTTCTTCATTTATTGTTCATAATTCACTACTAAAGACTGACCTCGAGACCCCCGAGATTACTGAGCTCGAGGCCCCCAGTTCTGTGACAACATTCGTTTGACTATCACATTCTTCTTACTCACACTCATTATTTCTTGATTATTAACTAGTATTTGAATAAATTACATATTTTTAGAATCACAAATCAAATATAACTATTAACACCATTTTCAAGGTAAACAGTTTGGCGCCCACCGTGGGGCTAAAAAAATAGTGATTGTTTTGGTGCTAGTTTTCTGATAACACAAGTTATTCTTCATACTTTTTCTTGTCCAAGACTCTTTGATTTCAGGTCAAAAATATGTCTAACTCAGCAAACGCACATGGAAACGACGGTCTTGAGTTCCATGGAGAGAACAGTGCAACAGCTTCAGTCGCCAGTGTGCCACCACAAAACCCTAGGGTAGCCCCAGCTCCTATCCCAAACGACGTTGGTTCTCATATTGATGTGCACGTCGATTTGGGCACTGATATTGAAGGGAGCATACGCGGAGGGGTCCAACCCAGTGCACAAAGAACATAGGCTCGAGATGAAGTCAGCCTACAAGTCATTTTTGAAATGTTACAAGCATAGCAAGTGGCTAGTGCTCAGCTACAGAGTCAGCAAAAGACTCCGAGCACAGCAGGGCCAGAAACAGCTCCTCGAGTTGAGCCAGCACTAGAAAGATCGAGCAATAATGGGCCAGGAACAGACCTCACTATCATGAGGATGCTCGAGGAACTCACTAAAAGGGTCGAGTCAGGAGAAAAGAAGATAGAGGACAACGATAAAAAAGTAGAAACCTACAACTCAAGAGTCGACCAGATCCCGGGAGCACCCCCCCATTTTGAAGGGAGTGTATTCGAAGAAGTTCGTGCAAAAACCATTTCCGTCAAGTGCGGCTCCGAAGCCCATTCCGAAAAAGTTCAGGATGCCCGATATCCCAAAGTACAACGGGACCACAGATCCCAATGAGCATATTACTACGTATACTTGTGATATAAAGGGAAATGATTTAAAGGACGACGAGATCGAGTTTGTCCTGTTGAAGAAATTTGGAGAAACCTTGTCCAAGGGGGACATGATGTGGTATCATAACCTCCCCCCGAACTCAATAGATTCGTTTTCCATGTTGGAAGACTCATTTGTGAAGGCACATATCGGTTCCATAAAAGTTGCTACAAGGAAGTCCGATGTGTTCAAAATCAAGCAAATAGAGAACGAGATGCTAAGGGAGTTCGTATCCCGTTTCCAGATGGAGAGAATGGAATTACCACCAGTCTCCGATGATTGTGCAGTGCAAGCCTTCACCCAAGGACTAAATGAGCAAAGCTCAATAGCTTCGAAGCACCTGAAGCAAAATTTGATCGAGTATCCCGTCGTAACTTGGGCGGATGTGCACAACAGGTACCAATCGAAAATCAGGGTTGAGGACGACCAATTGGGAGCCCCCTCGGGCTCAGTATATCCAAGCACGCTATTAGCAAAAGAATCAAGGAATGCAGAAAGGGAGCCGAGACTGAACAAGGAAAGATACCAACCATATGTCGAAGACCATAGAAACACTTTGAGGCGTAATCTACCTCGAAATTATCGAAGGGAGGATCGAGGCCAAGTTCATGGGGACTCATGAGCAAAACCGAGTTCGACAGGCACTCGAGACCATTGGAGGCACCTCGATTGTTAGAGTACAACTTCAACATCGATGCCTCAGATATCGTATCAGCCATAGGCAAGATTAGAGATATTAGGTGGCCAAAGCACATGCAGTCAGATCCTTCCAGAGGAACCCCAACCTAATGTGCAAATACCATGGCACTCACGGTCACAGGACCGAGGATTGCAGGCAGCTTCGAGAGGAGGTAGCTCGACCATTCAACGAAGGACACCTTCGAGAGTTCCTCAGCGACCGGGCCAAGAATCACTTTCGAGATAGAGATGCAAACAGGAAGAATGAACTAGAGGAGCCCCAGCATATCATTCACATGATAATCGGAAGATTTGACGTCCCACAAGGACCCATATTCAAACGAACAAAAGTATCCATCACAAGGCAAAAGCGGACTCGGGGCTACATACCCGAGGATACCCTTATATTCAGCGAGGAAGACATCGATGCCTTATCTCAACCTCATAATGACGCACTGGTAATTTCTTTCCTTTTAAATAAAGTTCAAATTAAATGTTTGCTCGTGGATCCAGGTAGCTCGGCCAACATAATCAGGTCAAGGGTCGTGGAGCAGCTCGGGCTGCTCGACCAAATCATACCCGCCTCTCGAGTCCTGAATGGATTCAACATGGCGAGTGAAACGACGAATGGGGAAATCATCCTCCCAATCAACGTGGTCGGTATAATTCAAGACACCAAGTTTCATGTCATCGAAGGTGACATGAGGTACAATGCCTTACTTGGAAGGCCATGGATACATAGCATGAGGACAATGCCATCAACTCTTCATCAAATGATGAAGTTCCCAACAAAGGATGGCATAAAAACGGTGTATGGAGAGTAGCATGCAGCTAAGGAGATGTTTGTTGTGTACGGCTTGGCACCAGCATTGACATCTTCCACCTTGGAGAAGTCAAAAGACAAGCAGATAGCCAAATAACAACCATAGTCTATACCCTCGGTTGAACCCGAGGGACAGGTGACCGATGAGCAGGTGGTCAAGGACAAAGAAAAAGATTTCCTCACCCCTCGAGCCTTCGTTTCCCCCGAGGAGTCAGACGCAACAAAGTCCAAAGTCGAAGGTCTCGAGAAGGACGTATAGATCGAACATCTTCCAGAACGAAAGGTATACCTGGGAACGGGATTAACCCCCGAACTCAGAAAAAAAATTCATTCAATTTCTTATTGATAACATTGATTGCTTCGCTTGGTCCAATTTAGACATGACAGGGATCCCGCCGGAGATAACCACCCATCGACTAAGTGTCGAACCCAGGTTCAGACCAGTGAAGCAAAGAAGGAGGCCTCAGTCCAAGGTAAAGCATGCATTCATCAAAGACGAGGTAACAAAACTTCTCAAAATATGATCCATTAGGGAGGTAAAATACTCTGAATGGATAGCTAATGTAGTAGTAGTCCCTAAAAAGGGAAATAAACTGAGAATGTGTGTAGAATATAAAGATTTGAATAAAGCATGCCCTAAAGATTCATTCTCATTGCCCAACATCGATTGTTTGATCGATGCTACGGTCGGCCACGAGATCCTTACTTTTCTCGACGCCTACTCCAGGTACAATCAAATTCAAATGAACCCCGAGGACAAGGAAAAGACTTTGTTCATCATGAAGTATGGTACATATTGCTATAATGCAATGCCCTTCGGGCTAAAAAAATGCAGGGGCTACATATCAACGCCTAGTTAATAAGATGTTCAAACATCAAATAGGCAAGTCTATAGAAGTTTACATTGATGACATGTTAGTTAAGTCCCTGCGCGCAGAGGACCTTTTGACTCATTTTCAGGAGACATTCGATATCCTAAGAAGGTACAACATGAAGCTCAACCCCAAAAAATGCGCTTTCAGAGTCGGATCGGGCAAATTTTTGGGCTTCATGGTGTCGAACCGGGGGATCGAGATCAACCCCGACAAAATCAAAACCATCGAGGATATCACCATGGTGAACAATGTGAAAGTTGTGCAGCGGCTCACTGGGTGAATACAAGCTTTAGGTCGATTCATCTCGAGGTCTTCGGATTGGAGTCATCATATTTTAACCCTACTCAAGAAGAAGAACACCTTTGAATGGACTCCAGAATGTCAACAAGCCTTGGAGGAATTAAAACGGTATCTCTCGAGCCCACATTTTCTCCATACCCTGAAGGAGGATGAAACACTATACTTATATTTGGTCGTGTACGAAGTAGTGGTAAGTGGTGTGTTGGTTCGAGAAGAATAAGGTACGTCTATTACATAAGTTGGACCCTAGGAGATGCTGAAACCAGGAATCCGCACTTAGAAAAAGTCTCTCTTACATTAGTAAGTGCATATAGGAAATTGAAACCTTACTTTCAATGTCACCCTATATGTGTATTAACAACATATCCTCTTCAAAACATCTTGCATAAGCCGGAATTATCGGGCCGATTGGCCAAATGGGCCATCGAACTCAGAGGGTAAGATATCGAGTATCAACCCCAGACGGCTATCAAGTCTCAAATTTTGGCGGACTTTGTGGCCTATTTTACACCTGCCCTCGTGCCCGAAGTATAGAAATAACTCTTGTTAAAAATGGGCACATCATCGGGGGTGTGGACCATTTTCACTGACGGTGCCTCCAATGTGAAAGGGTTCGGGCTCGGCATAGTTCTAAAACCGCCTATGGGCGGCATAATTAGACAATCTATAAAATCTTCAAAGTTGACTAGCAATGAGGCCGAGTATGAGGCCATGATTTCAGGTCTCAAACTAGCCAAAGGCCTAGGAGCAGAGGTCATCAAAGCAAAATGTAAATCTCTTCTGGTTGGAAACCAAGTAAATGGGAGCTTCGAGGTTCGAGAAGATAGGATGTAATGATACTTAGACAAGTTTCAAGTGACATTGCATCTCTTCAAAGAGTGGACCCTGGTTCACATACCTCGAGAACAGAACAGCGAGGCTGATGCACTCGCGAACTTGGGTTCATCTGTCGAAGAAGATGACATAGCCACGGGGATTGTCGTACAACTATCCAAATCGATGATCGAAGAAGGCCATGCCGAAATCAACTCAACGAGCCTAACATGGGATTGGAGGAACAAGTACATTGACTAATTGAAACATGGGAAGCTCCCCACGGACCCAAAAGAATCGAGGGCCCTTCGAGCCAAAGCAGCCCAATTTTCACTTGACGAGAATGGAACACTATATAGAAGGACCTTCAACAGACCACTAGCAGTGTGCTTGGGACCGGGGGACACCGAATATGTGCTACGAGAAATCCACGAAGGCACTTGTGGAAACCACTTCGGCGCCGATTCTTTAGTTCGAAAAGTGATCAGAGCGGGTTACTATTGGTATAGCATGGAAAAGGACACCAAGGAATCCGTTTGAAGATGTGACAAATGCCAAAGATTCGCACCAATGATTCATCAACCCGGTGAACAACTACACTCAGTCCTATCCCCATGCCCATTCATGAAATGGGGGATGGACATCGTCGGCCCCCTACCAACGGCGCCAGGTAAAGCTAGATTTATCTTATTTATGATTGACTACTTATCAAAATGGGTAGAAGCGCAGGCCTTCGAGAAGATAAGAGAAAAATAAATCATCGACTTCATATGGGACGACATCATATGCCGATTCGGGATCCCCTCCAAGATTATATGTGATAATGGGAAGCAATTCATCGGCAGCAAGGTGACGAAATTCCTCGAGGATCATTAAATCAAAAGAATCCTATCATCGCCTTACCACCCAAATGCAAATAGTCAGGTCGAGTCCACGAACAAAACTATCATTCAAAACTTAAAGAAGAGGTTAAAGAATGTGAATGGGAAGTGGAGAGAAGTGCTGCCCGAAGTACTATGGGCATATCGAACAACTTCGAAGTCGAGCACAGGGGAGACTCCGCTCTCTTTGGTATATGGGTTAGAGGCATTAATACATGTCGAGGCCGGGGAACCAAGCCTCATATTTCAGCATGCCACCGAGGACTCAAACAATGAGGCCATGAACAGCGCCCTCGAGCTACTAGATGAAAAGCGTGAGGCCGCACTAGTTCGAATGGCCGCTCAAAAACAAAGGATCGAAAGGTACTACAACAGAAGAACGAACCTCCGTTACTTCGGAGTCGAGGACTTAGTTCTAAGGAAAGTCGCCCTCAAAACTCGAAACCCAAATGAAGGGAAGCTAGGCCCTAGTTAGGAAGGACCCTTACGCGTCCTCAGAGTAGTAGGCAAAGGGTCCTACAAACTTAGCACCATGGAAGGCGAGCAACTACCAAGCAATTGGAACATATCGATACTCAAACGCTATTATTTCCAAGGTATAATCTTCTCCCTTTTTATTTATATTTCATACTAACTTCTTATAGTTGTTCGATTGGAGATATCGAAGCACCCTTCAGCTCAAAGACCTTGGGTTTTAAAGCATGCGTTGCACTCTTTTTCCCTTAGACCGGGCTTTATCGCAAATGGGTTTTACCGGCAAGGTTTTTAACGAGGCAACATCTATATGCTACCTAAGAAAAATTCAACAAGTATTCAAGGATTATTTTTCAATCAATCTCAAATGTTGGGGGGCATCACCCACGGAGGTTACTTTTTCAAAGCAAACAAGTTATGCCAAAGAGGGCCTCGATAGGAGAATGTTGTAATGGGCCAAACGGTCAAATGAACCGAGTCCGTGTAGAATAGTCGAGCCCCCGATGGCAAAAACATGTACGCATATATCAAGTATTCGAAGAAGCATTCTTATTTATCATAACACTTTCTTCCTCAAAAATGTTTACCATTTTCACATGAAACGGCTCAAGGGCCAAATACTCCCGAACACTCGGGGACTGTCATCGCCAGTCAACTTATCGAGTCATCAAAGACTCAAACCCATAAGACCTCAATGAGGAAACATCGAATCTATAAGACCTCAATGAGGCAACATCAAATCTAAAAGACCTCGATGAGGCAAAATCGAACTTATAAGACCTCAACGAGGCATACTCAAACTTATAAGACCTCAACGAGGCATACTCAAACTTATAAGACCTTAAAAGGGCATACCCCAGATATTAAGGTCAAGGCTATATGTTCGAACTTGTAAGACCCCTAAAAAGGCATACCCTCGATATTAAGGTCGAGGTCATCTCACTCGAGGACTAAAGGGTATGGCCGAATATAAAGACTACGGTCATACGAAAAGGTTACGGCTGAAATAATGCGGTTTGGAGACGTCCGATTTCCGCCATAAAACTAAAGGCCTTCAAATACTTCCAAGAATATGGTTAAATTGGGCTACTCTCGGCATAAGCAAAGGGGCTTCGATAATATCAGCTCCGAACAATGTAAAGGCTTCGAATAATCAGCCTTCGAGAGAACCTCGCGAGCTACTCAATTATCGTCGCACATCGACTTGTAATTGAGGTTCCTACAATCGAACCATCGAAAAGTCGGACGAATATAAAAACATGCCAAGGCATAACAAAAATTTTATTAAAAAGGTCTTTAGCCAGAATGGGGGGAAATTGTAGCCATTTTAGAGGTCGAATTGACCCAATTTAAAAAGAGCCTAAGGGCCAACCGAAAGAGCCTAAGGTCCAAATTGAAAAGATCCTAAGGGCCGATGTTTTAAAGCCTAAGGGTCGGTACCTAAAGAACTTAAAGGCCAAAGCACATCGTGCTCGAGACCTCACCTAAGTTCGGACTCGAAAGTCCCGAGCTAAAGCTTAGCTCGAAGATCAAACCCTAAGGGTCACTTATTGTCGGTCATCGGTCAAAGCACAAAAACCTAAGGGTTTTATATTCTAAGTCCAACACATCGGACTGATCATCAACGAGCATCAAATTTCATTTCAAAAGTAAAGGAAAGACAGGAATTGACGAAGAACAAAGATGAAACAAAAAGATCCTTTAGTATAATGGAGTTCACAAAAATATATTTACAAATCTCCCACATGGATCCCTCACACAAAAAAGGAAAAAAAATAAAAGCCTAATCTTCTGTCGGGGTCACTCGATCGGATGAAGTTCCCTCAGGAGCTGAGCCCTCGACGGCTTGGCCCTCGGCATACTGATCATCGACGGCCTCTTCCCCCTTGGGAAATTTGTCTTCATCATCTCCGCTCTCCGATCCACTGGCTAATCCTCATCAGAAGTGAGCAATGCAGTCGATTCTTCTTCTAAGGCCTTCACTTTCTCGATCTCGGCAGAAAGATGAAAACCTTTAGCATGTACCTCCTCGAGAGCCTGCCTTCGAGATACCAATCGAGCATGGTCAAGAGAATGAGTTAGCTTAAGCTCGGCCTCAGCAGATACCTTCTTATACCGAGCATTTGCAGCAGCATCGTCATTCTGATACGAAGATGTGAGTTCATCGATCTCGGACTTAATTTTGGATAACTCAGCAGCTCATTCAGCATGAAGCTCCTTATATTTACGGCTTTATCCCTTTTCACCTTGAAGTTGATGCTCAACCGAGATCAGTTTCTCTCTAAGAGTATCTTTCTCGGAGGCTACCTCATCCATGCGCTGCTTCAGCCCGAGGTTCTCAGTATCTTTGACCTTAAGCTCCTCTCGGAGTTGCCCCACTAGGTCATCCTTCTGCTCGAGATGCAAGAACCGAGTTAAGATGTTAAACGCTAGAATGGATAAGCTTAAAGTAATCCCAGAAAGGCCGCATTACCTCCTCAACAAGATCGGCCCGCTCTCGGGACATCTTCTCCGAACTTGCTCAAAGGTCATTCAATTCCCCTTACTTTTTGACGTAAAGAGACTTGAGCTCATCCGACTCTGACATAAGCTTCCTAAGATCATCTTCGCAATAGGCCAGCTCAGCTCGTGACTTGGAAAAACCTGGTCGAAGAGCATTACGACCTAAAAACACAAAGGAAAGAAGTCAGAAAAGCAAGAAGCAAAACTCAAAATACAGTGGTTAAGTCAAAGATTACTTGTTTTTGGAGCTTCTCGGCTTCTTCAAAAATCAATGAGGCATCAAGATCGGGGCCTTCCTCAACTCCGGAAAAGTATCCTTCAAACATATCATTCTCTTCGTGGGATGCCCCCGCAACAGGAGTCTTCATGTCCTGGGCATCCCGTATTTGCCCCTCAGAAAAAGATGGGCCTTGTGGGGAGTCATCCACATCTATTACCCCGAGTGGCTCAATCGGGGCCTTCTCTCCCCTTCGAGGGGCTCGGAATTGGTTTCTCTGGGCTCATTGACCAAGTTCCCTTCGGCACCCGACGTAATTTGGTCGTTGTTCGAATTGAGGACTTCGTTTGAACCCCCCTCGATAATCTCCTCAGCTCGAGATGGAACCACATCGGTAGCCTTTGGTTCAGCAATTTTCGGCTCGGCCACCTTCGGTTCAGCAGACTTCGAAGTGACAGTGCTTCATTTTCCCCTAAGCACTAACGGGAAGTCGACGTTCTCTTCGTCTTCAGCACAAAGGCTCTCGGCAGCTTCCGGAGTTAAGGTCACCGAATCGGCCTTAGGCTTTCGAACTTTAACCTTTTTTGGCTTCGGGGACTCAGTTGGTGACCTTTTCTTTCTCTTCTTATCCTTAGAAGGCTTCGGGGTATCTACTTCTCTAGGTGGGAGAAGCCTCATTGAAACGGCTTCTCCAAGGCCTACATAAGCACAAAAGGTCAAGTATGCTACCAAGAGATATTTTCACTAAGGAACCCAAATACGACAGTAATAAATACTCACCATGGTTTTTGGCCTCCCATCGGGTTTTGTCCAAGTCGCGCCAAACGCGCTTAGCATATGGGGAGGTGGACTCTAGTTGTCGAACCCAGCCCAGAAGATCCTTGATCGTGTCGGGGTACCACTCGACGACTGCATCATCGAAGGGACTTAGTTCAAATGGGGAGAAAAAAATATTTGATTAACGAAACATGTTTGATGAGTCGACACATACGGTTCATATTTCATTCCTCGGGGAATAATATCTTCTCGGCAGGAATCAGGTCAGAGGTTCTGACTCGAACGAAGCGGCTCATACACCCTCGGTCTTTATCTTCGTCAATGCTGGAGAAGAAAGACATCGAAGATCGACGTTGTAGTTTAATCATGCCACATCGATAAAGACGAGGGTTGTACAGTCTAATCAGATGGTCGAGGGTGAAAGGCATCCCCTCGACCATGTTCGAAAAGTACCTAATTAGGCAAACGATTCTCCATAAGGAAGGATAGATTTGGCTGAGCGTCACCCGATATTGTCTACAGAAATGGAGGAGCACTGGATCTATCGGTGGCAAAGAAGGTTCTACGGGACCTAAGGTGAATGGATACGTGTATACACTAAGGAAACCAACTTTGTGAGTGGTTATGTTCCCTTCAGGTAAAGGGATCTCCACTTGTACCTCCTCCCCCCAACGGCAATCAACCTTCACTTTTCCGGTCTCGGTTATCAGGCTAATATATCGAGACATGGGTTCGCATCGTCCCGCAACCGAGGAAGGTTTTTCGACCTTGAAATCATAAGATGTTTCCCAAGTCCCGGGAATACACTCCTCAATACGAGGAGGTATTGTCATTTTTCTCTTAGATGAACGTGATGATGAAGGAGCTTTCTCCTTTTGGGGAACTGTCTTTGAAGTTTTAGCCATGATTGTTGTGAAAATTCAGAATGAGAAGAAGAGACTGGGTAAGAGATGAATACAGAGAGAAGATGAATGCAGAGAAAAGTTAGTGAAGATTTGAAGATGTTGTAGAACATAAAAATATAAAAAGTGAAGGACTAGAGTATTTATAGGGGTCGTCTAAGCGTGTTGGGGAAGCTAAAAAGGACGGCCAATAGCCGTTATCGACTTACAGTTTTTTTAGAACAGTGCAGATGTGACATTTGCACGACCTTTCCGTCACACCAATCGCTGACCTCATATGATTGACATCTTGGTTGAGATATCGAAGAGTCAAGAATTCAAATCGTTTCTTGTCATTTCATTCTAAGAAACATTGAGACTATCTGTATTGGTCGATATCGGGATCCCGCTATCAAAGCCTCTATGGCGTTCCGAGCCCGAGCTAGAGAGGCTCGAAGTAGAGTCTGAAGTTCGACCTCAATAATGCGTACCTCGAGACAGATCATTGAAGGCCCATCACGACCTACCACGAAGCTGTGTAAAATCGATGATCATCATGGAAAGGCGGAAATTTCCTAAGGACACGTGGTTAGGACTGATAAGACCTGTAAAAATAGTACAAATCCATACTAGGTCGTTATACAGCTGTAACAATGGCATTCTTTGTCATAATTAGATATGTACTATGTTGGGGTTTTCCCCTCCTATATTAGGGAGACCCCAATCATTCTTGTAACACACATCATTTTACTGTAATAGAACATTCTACTCTGTTTTTCTCGTTTAATGTGCTCAATATTACTCTCCAGCTTTATGGTTATTCATTTATTGTTCATAATTCACTGCTAAAGACTGACCTCGAGACCCCCGAGATTACTAAGCTCGAGGCACCTAGTTCTGTGACAATATTGGTTTGACTATCACATTCTTCTTACTCACACTCGTTATTTCTTGACTATTAACTAGTATTAGAATAAATCACATATTTTTAGAACCACAAATCAAATATAATTGTCAACACCATTTTCAAGATAAACAGTGACAAAGAATATCATCTTGTATATAATGATATTACCGGGTAAAATTTTGAATATCAATAGTTACCTACAGACCTCTTCAACTTCGCATCAATGTCTGATTTCATATCCAATTTTCATGTTTTCCCCATATGTCTTACATACTATTAACACATTTTTTCCTTTAAAATCGGATAACAATTAAACTTATAAATGGTTTTAAGGATACATGATTTCACCTAGTACCAATTGATAAATACGATGATCAATAATAAAAATTAACAGTAAAGTAAAGCAAACCAGTATTGAAATGCAATTCAACCCTCGAGCTAGATCGCCCTCGAACCGGCTGAGAATAGAGCTATGAAATATGAAATAAGCTGATGAACAAGAGAGTATAAGAGAGAAAGAGTATTATATTGCTTTGATATGCGATAATGAGATGGTTACAAATGATTAGAACCTAATTTATATAGTAGAGGAATTCCATTTATGGTACAATTCTAATTACAGAAGGAAATCCCATGATTAGCTAAATAACCGTCCTTGATTTGATTCGTTACGAGATTTCCGCCATGGTCCTCGACCAGTCACGGATATCTGGCCTTCCGTTATCACGCTATCTTCGGTCTTGCTCGGTGTTTATCCCGTTTGGTCTCGATCATCACTGGTCTCGATCTCGACAAGTACTTCGAATCCCGAACTCGGTACCTTATCCTCATGTCTCGGTCTGATATAATATGGGGTCGATCCTCGATCCGTCCCCCTGATCTTATTTAATCGATAAAATTGGGTGGGCCCGGTTTTAACCGTATACACACATGTTTCTTGAAGAGGTAGTTTTATTTGTGACAATTCTCTTAAGTTCTGAATTAGCTTTCTGCATCACTTAGGATACCAAAATAACTGTTAAACCTAATACTTAGGATATTAATGTATAAATATTTCTTATTATTTCTAGGATAGCTGTCTAATATATAATAACTTTAGGGGTGAATGCCTTTATATTTGTTGAATAATTTTTAATATATTTAACTTATATTAAAAGAATTAAGTACTTTAAAATTTTATTTTCATATTTTACTTAAATAAAATGAGAATATTTAATTATTGTTTGTTATAACAAATTGTTGGGATTATTTATTTACTTATAATATTAACTATTAAGTAAATATATTCATGTCCTTATTTGTAATTTAATATTTAAAAGCACTTTCTGAAAAGTTTGGCCAGACATCAATTATTGTTCAAAAGTGTTTTTCAGAGTGATTAACCAAACACAAATTACTTCTCTCCAAAAATACTTTTTTTAGAAACACTTCTCAAAATAAGTTGATTTCTCCGATTTGGCCAAACGGACTATTGACCTTTGTCCGACAAGAAATTAGGCTAGTACCGGTCACCAAAACTTGGGTCAAACAAACTTTATTAAATTAAAGTACGAGAGAACATGTTTTTCCTTTATTAGTCACTTCTCTTGTAATAGTCGACCGGCGGATACCAGATAGCGAATGATTTTACCAACAAAATAAAAATAAAAGCAGACTATTCAAATTTAAACCTAACATTCAAATATTTGACATAATAAAATAGTACGGAATAGTATAATTAATATATTTGGTCGGTGTTAAGAGTCTTGGGATAATTTCCTACTTACATCATTTGTCCCTTTACTATTTCTTTTCCCACTTTTTAAAATCAAAACTAAAGTCTTTTTTTAGCAAACAAGAATATATATATTAATAATTAAAGACCATTCAATATATGATTATCATAATATATATCTTGTAGGACACATTGATTTCCTAAACTTGCCAACTGTTGACAAGCCTCAAAAGTTAGTAATTTATCAAAAATAGTTAGTTATAATCTTTCACTTTTCACTAAACATATTACATCAATTGGTGGTCTGACAAAAACTTTTTTCTTTCCCCATTGATTTTCACTTCTTCCATTTGCTCCAAAAACTTCGCTATGCATGAAATGTTTTGCTAGTTGGTGAGTTGTCTTATTCCCTTGACTGAAGGTGTGCTGGAGGATTACTTTTTGCTGGTGCATTAACCACCTGCAATCATTAACAACCTTGTTAAATAACTTATTACTTTCTTGTATGGCCTGAATTATCTCGGTGGAGTCTGTTTCTATTTCAAGGGAAAATAAATTCTAGTCCTTTGTTGTTTTAAGACTTCTCTTAGAACTTTCAATTTCGTTGCTAGTGAACTATTTGCATGGGTGGATTTTGTATATCCAACTACCCAATGTCCATTGGTATCCCTAAGGACATCACCTAAGCCACACTTCTGGTTATGGTTGTTGAAGTTGGCATCTACGTTTAGTTTAAATTAGCCTTTTAGAGGTTTATGCCAACTGATTTTAATGAGAACTTTTGGAGCGTTTATAACACATTTTTCAGTGATCAATTTGAATTTTGTATCGCTTTGAATAATAAGAGAGTCATTGATAGGGTTGGAAGTGTTGTTGTGATTGTTATTATTTCTGTTAATCTAAATATGCCAAATGGAAAAAAGGAAGTAAGAGTCCCAATTTAAGTACTTGTTACTAAGAGGATAGTTAAGATCTTTTATTTGGATAAGCCAGTGCTTGCCATTTAAATTATAGTGGTTTTTCCATTGTAGGCAGGTCCAGAAATTCTTGAATGCTTGGCATTCTAGAAAAATGTGTTTTATTGATTCCTCATTAGTACACTTACAAATGGGACAGATAGGATCAATGTTTAGCCCAATTTGAGAGAGGTATTTCCTGCAAGGGATTCGATCGTGAAGACATTGCCGTAAGAAGTATCTTATTTTATTGGGACAGTTCAGTTTCCAAATTCAATCAAATTCTAATTCAGTAATTGTTGGTGTTTCTAATAGAGTATAACAAGATTTGGTTGTGAACAAACCTTTTTTTATTGAGAGACCAAATTGGTAAATCATTGTAAGGTCCCTTAAGTCGAATTTTGGTTCTAGTGATGTTAACCATTTGTTCCGGAGGGATGGTAAACGATAGGTCATCCAGGTTCCAAGTGCGACCATAAGAGATGTCTCTGATTTTAAGAGTAAGGTCCCTAGTAGAGGGGGGCATGTTACTGCTTTCCTTAGGTTGCCTATGTTAGGGATCCAATTGATTTCCCATATGTTGAGATTGGAATGAAGGTGGGGGGGCCATATGATACCTTTAGAGCATATTTCTCAACCCTTGCAAATACTTTTTCAAACAAAAGAACACATGTTCATTGTTGTATTAGTATAATAGTAGGAAATGATAAGTTTTGCCCAAGGGATTGTGGCATTTGTAAGCATTTTCCAACTAAGACTAGCTAAGGTACACAGATTTTTGTTCAAAGCACTATGGATACTTAGGCCACCATTTGATTTAGGCTGGCAAAGGATAGACCATGTAACTAGGTTAATTTTTCGTTTTTCTAATGAGCTTCCCCATATAAAGTCCCTTTGGACATTATCAATTTCTTTAAGGGTTTGCTTAGGCAGAAGGGTGTATTACATGTAGTGGTTAGGGATGAAATTTAAGCATGATTTAGCTAATAGCTAGGGTTGTTCTGCCTGCCAAATTGATGAATTTCATTTTCCAGGAAGCAAGTTTGATTTTTATCTTATCAATTAAGAATTGAAAATCCCTAGGCTTTGGGCTATGATTTAAAAATAAGTGTTAAAAGTTGTACTTTTTTTAATACATGATCGTAATATCTTAAATCAAAATTAAAGTTATTTACTCTTGGATTATCCTTCAAGTGGTAAAGTTAATTACCTTACATTTCCTATACTAACTTACTTTATGTGTTTATTTGGTTTGGTTAACCAAACTATTTTCTTGACACTTTGGTTGCTCATCCTTTCATTCAGCCTACTATACACTAATAAGGGATTATTTGGTACGAGGTATAAGAAGATATAGTGTTGGTATAAAAAGTTAATATCACTTTAATATTTTGTTTGGTTAGCAAATTTAGTATAAGTTATCACGGGATTAAAATTAATATCGAGATAACTTATACCTTATAGAGGATGGGGTAATTAGTGTCAGGATAACTTATACTTTCTTCTTAGAAATTATGTAACTGTCATTTTTACAATATACCAAACAGTGGATAAAAAAAATACCAAGATAACTAATACCAGGATAACTTATCCCAGTATAACTTATCTCGGCATAAACCATATTTAAGTCAAACGACCTCTAAGGAGTCATTTAGCATGAGGTATAAGAAGGTATAGTGTTGGTATAAAAATTTAATATCACCTTAATATTTTGTTTGGTTTGCAAACTTGGTATAAGTTATCACGGGGTTAAAAATATCGAGATAATTTATACCTTATAGAGGGTAAGATAATTAGTGTTGAGATAACTTATACCTTCTTAGATATTATGCAATTGTCATTTTTAATACAATATACCAAACAGTGAATAAAAATAATACCAACATAACGAATACCAGGATAACTAATAACGTATCCCAATATAACTTCCCAGCATAACCTATATTCAAACCAAAGGACCCCTTAAGAGTCGTTCGGTTTGAATATGGCTTACGCTGGGATAAGTTATGTTAGAATTAGTTATGTTGGATTAGTGATCCTGATATTGTTTTTTATCCACTGTTTGGTATGTTGTATTAAAAATGACATTTGCATAATTTCTAAGAATGAGGTATAAGTTATCTTGGCATTAATTATCCCACTCCCTTATCGCGGTACTAATTTTAATCCCGAAATAACTTATCACAGATTTACTAACTAAACAAAGTATTAAGGTGGTATTAAATTTTTATCCCAATACTATTTGTACTTATACCTCATACCAAAAGACTCATAAATGTTGAAAAGAATTAATGGTACAGTTAAACTTTTTTATAACAGCCTCGTTTGTTCCCGAATATTTTTAGAAGTTATTGCGAAGTGATGTTAGTAATCCTTAATCGCAATTGAATTAGACGTTTAACCTATTATATTTTTTGACGTCGGCTTAACTATTATATGCAGAAATATACTTTCTTATAATCAAACACTGGAAAAATACTTTCTTATAATCAACAGTTTACATAGAAATCTATGGACCAAATCTTCTAGTATTATAATGTAACAAAAATAAAAAGCTCAGAATAAACGCCGTTAGATTGTTTCCGTACATAATACAAACGGCACTAACGGAGTCGCCTCGTAACAAAACGGAGTCGCAGGATGTTGCCACTTCTTAAACATCAAAACCGCCGCCGTCGCCGGCTTCTCCTTTACGTCCACCTTCTTATTGCAAACGGAATTAATCGCTGCCGTTAAGTTGTTAGACTTAGGAGAAGTCGGCGATAAAATCAACGGTGATAAAAGCGGTATCGCCACATTCCAATCGGTTGAACGGTTTATTTGTATCGACGACGGCGCTCGCCGTTGTAACCGGCTCGGTTTCCGCCGATCACCGGAAAAGTTACTCGGTTGCTTAATATCCGCCATGAGTTTGAATAATGAGTATTTAGTTTTGTTGGGTGTAGAAATGAAATGAATTATGGAGGAGAGAATGTACGGGAAGGGTATTTATAGTGGGAATTGTGTGATAGAAGATTATCGGTCAATGGTCAAAGAAACGGCGAGGTGATTGTTTTCTGTTGTTTTCCCGCGGCTCGGCACATTTTGAGCTGGCTATTACTGGAGATTTTGTTATATGCAAAAAGAAAATTACTTTTTTTCTATAAAAAAATTATTTATTTTTTAAATCAGTGTTTGGCCATAAAAAATTTTATTTTTACTTGAATAAATTTTGGAACTTTTCAATAATTTGAAAAACTTCGAAAAACTATTTTTCAAAATTTTCACTCAGATCACTCGCGTAGTTCAATCGTGAGAGGCAGCATTTTTTTACTCTCTGCGATCACATAAAGGCGTCCGCGATCGCAGAGGTTGAGCAGCGTAGGCAGTGCGATCGCATGGCCTTGATCGCGATCGCGTAGGGTTATGGCAGGCGCGTGGGGGTGAGGTCGAATGGTCTTCGCGATCGCGTGAGGAAGGATGCGATCGCGTGTGATTGAGGTTGTGAAGAAATCACTGGGCATATAAATAAACCCTTCCGCGATCTAAACCCTTTTTTTACACTATTTTTGTACGGACAAAGAGCTCTTGAGGCGATTTTTGAAGAGGAAAATCAGTGTTCTTCATAGAGGTAAGTATTTTGATCATTAAAACTCAATCATGGATAATTGTAGAACATAATCTCAGTATTAAATTCATGGAAATCAGTAAAAAAAGATGGGTTTAGGGCTTGAGATTATGAGACCTTTAGGGGTCGATTTGAGGGGTCAAGCGAACTCCGATTTTGGTGTTCTTTATATATACGGACTCGTGAGAGAACGAAGAACATTTTGGTATAAAAATTTCTGAGTTTTGGGACACGGGCCCGGGGGTCGGGTTTTGACCAATTTCGGATTTTTGAGCTAAATTTGATATCTTTCAAATGGAATTCGTTCCTTAAGCATATATTGGTGATAAAAATCTGAACTTGATAGATTTGGAGACTTCAGAGGTTGACTCGAGAGGCAAGCGCATTGCGGAATAGTTTTCGGGCTAGTTTTGAGGTAAGTAATGTCTTTAAATCTTGTCCTGGGGGTATGAAACCACGGATTATGCACCCTTTCACGGTTGAAATGAAAAGGTTGGAACTTTGGAAATATCTTCCGTATTTAGGCAACTATTGAGTTGCTAAACCGACTTTTAAGTCTATGCTTGGTTAGTGTTATTTTATGTTGATATGAATTGGGATGTAAGCCGTGTTTGGGGTTGTAAGCCGTGTTTGGGGCCTAGTGCCGATCTGTTTTCCCCTTGGAGGTTGTGTTTACTATATTTTTCTCACTGATATGCTATGATTTTACACTCAGTCTTTTCCTAATAAATTGTTTTGACACTCAGTGTATTTTGATACTGTTTATTGAAAAATAAAACACTGTTTTGGGTCAAGAACCCTGTATGTTATGGCCTAAGGGCAAATTGAGAGTGTCTGACTGAGAGAGGCTTTCAGGCCTATATTGTGAGGAGGCTTTCAGTCCTTATGAGAGAGGTGAGGAGACTTTCAGGCCTTATGAGAGAGGTGAGGAGGCTTTCAGGCCTTATGAGAGAGGTGAGGAGGCTTTCAAGACTTATGTTGTTATAGCGCTTGGGTTGTAAGAGCCCTTCCGGAGTTTGTACACACCTCCAGTGAGCGCAGGTACCTATTGAGTGATGATGATTGCCCGCGGGGCTGATACTGAGTGATGATTGATACTGAGTGATTGAGAGAATGCCTGAGGGGCAACTGTTACAGGAAATGATTTTTGGCCCAAGGGGCAGATTTATGATGATTTTACAAAGTTTTCGAACTATGATTTACTTCGTTTTCAAACTGGTTTTACTGAGAAATTTACTGAGATATACTGATATTGCACTTGTTTTCAAGGGATTTCTGGAAACTGATTTCGAACTTATTATTTGATGAATACTACGTGGTGACTTGGTGTTTTACTGGTTTTGTGGAATTGTGTATCTGTACCGTGTGTTTTATAATTCTCAAACTATAATTTATTTTTATTACTACTGAGTTGGCGTACTCATAGACTCCTTGTGCCTTTGTGCACAGATTCAAGTACCGATTTGGAGCAATAGCTGCCTTGTTCATTAGCAGCATTTCACGGGATTTCGAGGTAGCTGTCCAGCGTCCACAGCTTCTCCATTTCCCTTCCTTATTTTGTTTAGCATTTCATTCCTAGACTTGGTTTAAGACATTAGTAGAGTTGGTTTTATTTCATAGATGCTCATGACCATGTTGACTCCAGTCTTGGGAGGTTTTGGTTAGACTGTTAGACTATTATTGGAGCGCTAAAACTTAATGAATTACTATTTTGCTACGTTGCTATTTTTATTGAATTGTGCCTTGTTATAAATCGAACAAATGCGTAGTGATGTGATGGTTAGGCTAGCCTAGTTCCACGATAGGGGCCATCACGGCCTGTTAGGATTTAGGGTCGTGACACTCCCGCTATGCGTGGGGTCCGGGGAAGGACCAGACTACTAGGGTCGATAGTACGCAACCTTACCCTGCATTTCTGCAAGAGGTTATTTTCACGGCTTGAACCCGTGACCTCCTAGTCACATTAAGATCTCCCACAAAATTTCAAAAATAACCCAA
>ML287450.1:136175-144654 GCA_005239495.1 Nicotiana undulata
CACGGCCACGTAATTCTGACCGCGACCGCACTCTTGCTTTCGCAGCCGCATAATTCTGATCGCGGTCCGCGTTTCTTCATATCTGGGTCTGGGATGAGCCTTGGTTCGTGGACGGCGTAATTTCCACCGCGGACGCGTGAGAGACTTCCGCGGCCGCATAATTTTGACGCGGACCGCCTTTCTCATTTTTGCTTGAAGTATGAACTCTCTGAACCTTAGCAATCACGGTCCGCGGAATTCCAATCATGGTCGCGCCTGTACTTTCGCGGTCGCCTCTTTCTGACGCGGTCCGCGTTGATATTTGTTCCCAAAACCATCTCTTTGATTCTCCATTTCGCGGACCGCGTAATTATCTCCGCGTTCGCGTTGATACTTTCACGGCCGCTCTTTTAGGTCGCGGTCCGCGTTTCATAACTCTTGGCCCAACCTTGGTTTTTGTTCAAGTTTTGACTCCTTTATGAGTTGATTTTGGCTAATTTGACTCATTTTGAACAATCCCTGCAAGCAAGCATATTAAGTTAGTTTTCGGGAATACTCACACATTTTTGTCCCAAAACACAAGTAAAAGAGAGCAAATAATAGGCTAAAATCAATACTTATCAACTACACTGATGAATAAGTTGTTGTCACAATTGTAAATTCCAAAGCAAAAAAATTACTGTACAATGCTATCAGTGGAGAAGACTATGGAAATATATCAAGAGAAGAAGAAGAGGAAGAAGAAGAAGAAGAAGAAGAAGAAGAAGAAGAAGAAGAGGAGAAGGAGGAAGAAGAAGAAGAGGAGGAAGAAGAGGAAGAAGAGGATGAAGAGGAGGAAGAAGAGGAAGAAGAGGAAGATGAGGAAGAGGAGGAAGAGGAGGAGGAAGAGGAGGAGGAGGAGGAGGAGGAAGAGGAAGAAGAAGAAGAAAAAGAAGAGGGAAGCCTAACTTCAGGAAAGGAAGGATAAACAATGAAACTGATAAAATGATGGAAGGTGCAACGAATGTGAAAAGTTTTGTCATATTCAAGCTGATTGTCCTGAATTAAAGAAGAAACTCAGCAGAAACATGCAAAAGAAGAAATTCTTCGGGGCATGGAGTGAAGAAGAAGAGTTTGATCATGAGGAAGTTGCTAATATATGTTTCATGGCTATAAATGAAAATGAAGATTAAGGAGAGCTTGGACTAATGGCAGATAGAGATGACGAGGAAGACAACTCAAGAGAACTTGGGATGGAAGATGAATGAACTAGCGAGGTACGTCTTCCCTTATGCCCTAATTGTTATAAACTACAAGAATTTTTTGATATTGCTCTTGCAGATATTGAAATAGTTGTGAATGAACTCAGAAAGATCAAGAGAGAAAAGAAAGACTGGCCCTGAAACTGGAAGCGTGTGAAATTGAGCGTGATGTGCTATAGGATGAAGTAAATTAGCTTCAACTTTAATTGAATGTATTGAAAAAATCCACTAGTCACAACTCAGTCAAATAAAATCAGACTACTCATCATAAACATAAATTTCTTGCATGTTCCTTTTGAGGTAAAAATGGTCATAGTACTAACCAATGCAGGAACAGAATATGAGCACAAAAAGGCTCTAGAAACTCTAATACTTCATCATGTTTTTATTGTGGTAAAAGGGTTTATACCTCAAATCGTTGCAAGTTAAAAGATAACAAGAGATGGGTCTGGAAACCTAAATCTTCAAATCAAACTAACACTCAGCATTCTAACCATTCAAGACCTAATCAAGCTTGGGTACCTAAAAACAAGTAATTTTGTTTTGCAAAAACACCGTAAGAATAATCAAAAAGGAAAATGGTATCTTGATAACGCATGTTCCATACATATTACTGGTGACAAACAATTTTTCAAATCAGTCACTAAACTAGATGGAGTAACAGTTACCTTTGGGGACAAGTCCAAAGGAAATGTAATCGGTGGTGAAAACGGTCCTCTGAGCTCAACATGTGATGTAGAAGAAGTCTACCTGGTTGATGAACTCGACTATATAATTCTCAGCATTATTCAACTATGTGACAACGACTATGAGGCTCGTTTTAAGAAACATGGTTGGTTTATAGAAGATGAATCAGGTAAAATCAATCTTTTAGGTAATAGAGACATAATTGTCTATACTATCAGCAATTTAGATAATCTTGGAGATCAAATGTGCCTTAATTCCATGATTGATGATCCCTGGGTCTGGCATAGAAAACTTGGTCATGCCAACATGCATACTATTCAAAAGCTTTCTAAACATGATCTTGTAATCGGTCTTCCAAAACTAATGTCAACTGGGAAAACAAACTCGTTCTTCTTTCAAAATTAAAAACATTGTTTCCACCTCCGAGCCTCTTCAATTGTTGCATATGGATTTATTTGGTCCAACTAGAACTGCTAGCATAGGTGGTAGGAAATATTATTTTGTCATTGTAGATGATTTCTCTAGATTTACCCGGGTTATGTTTCTAAGTCACAAAGATGATGCTCTAAAGAATTTTGAAGTTTTTTGTAAGAAGGTTCAACGAGAAAAGGGATAATACATCACTACTATCAGGAGTGATCATGGAGGAGAATTAGAAAACAGAGCTTTTGAAAAAAAAATCAACGATTAAGTAATCTCTCACGACTTCTCTTCACCAAGATCACCACAACAAAATGGAGTAGTAGAGCGTAAAAATAGAACTTTACAAGACATGGCAAAAACCATGATTGTGGAAAATTCTTTACCTCATCACTTTTAGGCAGAAGCTGTGAGTACAACATGCCACATCATCAACAGGTGTCTGATACGACCAATCCTCAAAAAGACTCATTATAAACCATGGATGATAAGAAACCCAATATCAGCTATTTTCACCCTTTTGGATGCACATGTTTTATCCACAACAATTGAAGGTAATTCAAAATGCTTATATTTCTCTACTTGAATCGTAAATACTGACAATCTTCGTTAACTGGGCGCCTCGTACCCTTCTTCATCTTGCTTCTTTTTCTTGTTGAAACTTGTAACTATCTTCTGAATCTCTCATTGCCTTTCACCATAGGGGTGGATAGATATTCTTTGCCTTAAGGCTCCTTATCAAGGGGCTTACCCGTCTTAGTACACACATAATCTGCTGAAGACCTTACATTTACTCATCATAGGCATCATGCAAAATCGAGTTCCTCTGACTCAACTCTTTCATAGCCATATGCAATCTCTTACTAACTGTCTTTTTAGATATAGGCATCGTCGTATTATGAATAAGATAAAATTGAGAAAATTGAGTTCTTACAAGTAAGCTCTACCACACGATCTAGAGTAAGAAGAAAGAGTAACAATCCTAAATGCGTTGTAGCCTCCTGCTTATAAGTATGGTGCACAACACACCTATAAACAGGACTCTACTAGACACATCTTGTAGACTCCATAGGACAGAACTGCTCTGATACCACTTTTGTCACGACCCAACCTATGGGCCGCGACGGGCATCCGGTACTTTACTCAATCAAGTACCAACATAACATATCTTTCTTATCGTACTATCATGGGTAAATGTGCCAAAATGGTCATCATTACATAATCGAAATAAAACACAAGGGAATGTTAGACATAGGACGACCTAACATGATGTAGAAACTTATACATGTGATATACGTGTCTATAAGGCTGGCATGACCATTTGTAAACTCAAAACATAGGCCGACAAGGCCATACAAGTATCCATATACCTGACATTTGTCTACAAGCCTCTAAGAGTACATAAACATAAAAAAGGTCGGGACAGGGCCCCGCCATACCAGTCAATGCATCTCCTAATCATACTGACCAAATAGGCAACTCCGGAGCAAGTGGAGTGCAGCAACACCTTCCGCTGAGCTGATATCCTACTAGGAGGACTGTCAACCTGTCCATCGGGACCTGCGGGTATGAAACGCAGCGTCCTCAAGCAAAAGGGACGTCAGTATGAATATAGTACTGAGTATGTAAGACATAAAAGCATAACTAAGAACAGTAATGTAAAGAGAAATGTTGGAGATGCAACTTGTAGCATCTGAGTGCCTTTGAGATATAGTGACATGAAATTCGTGATACATATATATACATAATCTTTTAAAATCATCCGTCTCTGTGGGCATCATCATCATCATATCATACCCGACCTCGAAGAGGACTCGTAAAAACATACTTGGCCATCATAAGGCTCGGTAGAATCGTACCCGGACACGTGGAGCTTGGTAAACCCAACCGATCAGTGGTTGCACAATAGGTGTCGTACCTGGGCGACTATAGCGTGACTCGATATAGTAAAATAGATATTGTATATAATGCATGTTGGACTCATGGAATCACGCTCTAAACCTTTTGGAGTGACGTAAGGTAGTTGCACCTTCCATTAACATTATGGACATCATACCATCAATATGAACTTCACTAGGACTCAAGTATCATACATACTTTCTTAGAATAACTTTTTATGGAAAGAACAACATGGACAATCTTAGTTTCTAGGAGTAGATTCATTATGAAATAGCGTATCATTTACCTTCGTTTCACTTTAGATCATGCCAAAAGAATGAAGGAAGTGACTTAACATACCTTATCACAATCTTTCCACTCACCAAGTTGAACTTGCCTCTTCGCACCTTAATCTACAACAACGATAATAATACTATCATTAAGTTACAAAAGGTACAACTATCGCACAATGAACGACAAGCTTATTTTGTATAAAAAGGGGCATCATCTCCCCTATTATCCTTACTTCCTCCAAATTCAAGATAACGCCAACAACACAAGAACACAACAACAAAATATATACATTATTTTCCAGACTTATATACACCACAAAATACTACAAAACAGCCCAACACACCGCAATCTCTTCATACACAAAATGACCACCGTAGTAGTGTCAAACAACCCGGAAATATTACGACGAATGACCAGCCCACCACCCTAAATCTATATGATGTTTATCCACACCCTTCCTCCTCCAAAACTCCACAAAACAGTAGTAAAATACGCATCTCAATAGCAACACAAAAGAGTCCACAAAACAGTCTGCTACAAGTCAAATAACTCGAAGTCACGGCTTCCGATCATCGTCCCGTGAGTTCTAACTATTAGGAAACACATTTATCAACCTTCCTTGATATTTAAACACTTAAATACAGATATTAGATGTTTCTTAACTATGAAATACCTTCCAAAACTCTAACTACAAAGAAAAAAGAGAGGCGGTATAATGACATTTACGTCGTAGGGGTCGTTTTGATGTTATTGTTTCTCGATTTCATGCCCGGGATGATAATCTTCTTTGAACCCCTAGAATAGATCTTAAGGATATGTTTATAGGTGTTATCTAGTCGTGTTATACTGAAAAATGAAGATAACGCCGACCTAAGACTTATATATATCAACTTTGGAAAAGTCAAAGGGGTGCTAGCTTGGCACCCTAGCATTGGCCAATCTTCCGACGCTTATATATTTTTATCCGGAAGTCGTATGAACGAACAATTGAGATGGTTGGAAACTAAATTACAGGACCTTCAATTTGGTATATAATATGTCCCGACAAGACCTCATATAACACACAAAATATATTGCTCAAAAAGCTTTAGTGACACACCTACTTGTCACTTATGATGTCTGCGCAGTCTGCGAAACTGCAAATATCTCTATAATCCTATGTAGTATTGGTGAACGGTTTAATGAGTTGGAAACTAGACTCATAGATCTTCAATTTGGTTGGTATATCATTATTCCAAGAATATTAGTAGAAAATCTCAGTTACATTTGACCTAATTTTAAGCACATTATGAATGTAATTTGTGAAGACCTTTGCCAACTTTTGTCCATAACTTGCTTGACTTCAAAACGTAGCATACGAATATCATACAAAAAATAAACTCATAGCATAACCTCCTTATCATGTAGTGAACCATAGTCACATCCTAGAGTACATGTTATAACATTCCAAACTCGTCTACCTTCGACGAAACTTATTTTATTCAATTGGTTTATCTTCTAAGCTTTCCTACCCACTTGGTACTCATTATTCATGATCTTAAATATTTGTAACCTCCAAGGTAACATGATTAAGTTAATTTATGTACTTTCAAAGATGGTCTCGAGCTTACATCAATTGACTTATGACGTACCCTCACATACGAGACTATGGGGTGTAACAACACAAGTGGCACATGTTAACTCTTGGGAAATGCATTAGTATTTTGGCATAGCAAGAAAATAATTGTGTTGCCCTATCAACGACTGAAGCAGAATATTTAGCAGTTGGGAGTTGTTGTACACAAGTTTTATGCATTATGCATCAACTTCTCAACTATGATTTATCTCTTGCCTCTACTCCTATATTTTGTGATAATACCAGTGCTATTTGTTTATCAAAACGTTCTGTGCATCATTCTAGAGAAAATCATATAGAAATTAAGCATCATTTTTTCGTGATCATGTTGCTAAAGGTGATATTATTTTAGAATTTATTAGTACTGATTCTCAACTTGCTAATATTTTTACAAAACCACTTTTGGAAGAAAGATTTTGTTTTCTTCAAAAAAATTGGCATTGTGTCAAATTTGTAAAACAAATCTTTTATCGTGTTCTAAAATATTTTATTTCCTTAATTATGTGTGGTTTAATTAATTTTCTTGTAAGTGCAATTATTTCTTCTTCATCAGTACCGTCGATCAGTCACTTCAGAAGCATCACATCTTTCTGAACCTGACTTTTTTTTAACCAAGGCGACCCTTCGTTCCTCCCAAAAGTACCGGTAAAAACCCTTCCTTCTCTGTTACTCTCTCCATTATCATCAAGAAAACACTCTCACCATGGAAAAAAGAAACCCTTCTTCTTCCACTGCAACCAGACACAGCCGGAGATTTCAAAAACCCCTCAACCCTGAAGAACCTGTGGATGTGGAGTCGTCCATTGACTCAGATTTCCTCAGAACGGACAATGAGAGTAGTGAATCTTCCAAAAATCCTCCCATTAGCCAGAAAAAAGCAAGCAAAAGACCTTTGGAGCAAACCCCCAAAAAGGCTACATGCAAGAAGGGAAAAGTGGAGAACACAGATTTTGGTCCTGGTCTTTTATGGCCCCAGTGAAAAAGCAAGGTCTGAGTCCTACAAGTCAAAATCTATGGCTTATGGACGCTATGTAAGTCTCTCTTTTATGAAAAATCTCCATTGTGATGTGACTTCTATATTTGATTTTCAGCACCTTTCTTCTTTGTTTGATACCACTGGAAACTCTGTTTATGAGGAACCAGTAAGGATTTTTTATGCAAACCTTTTTGTGAATGATAAAGATGATTTGGAATCCATGGTGTTAGGCACTAGAATTGTTTTGGATTCTTATCAATTTGAAAAGATTTTCTTTGATAAGTTTAGTAGTTTTGATGTGTTTGTGCAAAATACGTGGCCAAAAGGCTTTGAAGTTTCCTTTCATGAAGTAAAAACCTTTTTGTCTAATTATCCTCCTGATATCAGTCCCAAGAACCTTAAGTTTGAACATCGTGTCTTGACCCACATGATTGCTACTACCCTTCTCCCAAGAACTGGGTCCCTTAGCTCTTTGTCTACTAAAGATGTTTTTGAACAATAAAAGACTAGATTGGTTTTTGTGGATTCTCCAATACATGATTGAAAGTATCAGGGACATATCTTCTTCTGTTGCATGTTTACCCTATGGTCTTCTCATCTCACATATTCTCGAAGTCATGAAGGTAGATTTGGCACCCTTTACACCCAATCACATTACTGGCACTAATGATAAGACAACTTTTCAATGATGGGGTACACCTTGGGTGATGATGAATGGGTTAAACGCGCCATAGTTGAAAGCATTCCAGTGCCAGTTGAAGTTCAGACTGAATAACCAGCATCTCAGTCGATTGCCTCTCAAAATCTACGGCAAATTCAGCATTGTCTAGATGGGGTGAAACTGCTACTGGTTGAGATGAAGGAACAGGTAGACAAAATCACGAAAGTTACTAAGGAGACAGGTACAGATGTGTCTAAGCTCAGAATGGATATAGGAGCCACGTGGAAGAAATGAACCAGGGCTTTCAATTCCATGAGTGAAAAAGATGGATAAGCTTGTCAAAGATGTTGAAAACTCCTATGACTCCTTCTGCACCAAAGTGATAAACACTCTCAAGTACTTCCTGGGAAGAAGTTAATGCGATTCTGTGTGATGGTGTTACAAAGTTTTTTTTTTTTTTGCTTCTGCTTGCTTGTTGGTGGTTTTAAACAAATTTTCTTTTGCTTGGGTCTGTACTAATTCTGCCTCTTCTGAAGGCACTACTTTTGCTGCACTATCTCCCTAGTTATTATGGATATTACTTCTTATATTACTTGTCTTGTGTGCTTTTCTTTCCTTTTTGATTGATATCAAATGGGGAGAACAATATAGAGAAGTAAACCACTCAGGAGGAGAAAGCACTCATTCAGGGGGAGATGTCATCAACTTGGGGGGGGGGGGGGGGGGGG
>ML287450.1:156022-171505 GCA_005239495.1 Nicotiana undulata
CCCACAGCGCCCCCCCCCCCCCCCCCTTGTTTATGAAAAAGGTTCGAGTGGAGCTCACAAAAAGTATAGATTCTCGCCATGCGTCCTAGCTAAGGTGTTATCTCGGAGTGGGTTGCTTGTTTTGGCTCAAATCGCCAAAGTTTCAACTTTCCAAAACTTTAAATCGAGGTATTCCGACTTAGTTTTTGTGAAAACTCGTATAAAAAATGCATATTGATTGTTTTTATTGTGCTTTATGTTATTGTGTGAATGTTTTGCAATTTAACTAATTTGTTATTTTTTATCCGGACTATAATATTAGTGTGCTAAAACAATTAGCAAAATAGAGAAATTATTATTAGTTCTTAAAAAAACGTTAATTAGTTATTTTTTACTGTGGTATATGTATTTTCGTGATTGTTTTGTGATTAAATTTATTTGTTGTTTTTATCCAGTTTAGATTATTTATATATTAAAAGACTAGTAAAATAGATAAATTGATACTTTAGTTCCCTCTAGTGATATCGTGTGGCCTAATGTAGTGCTCGTATTCGTACTGTAGTGCCCTTTTAGCGTAGTAAAATGTAGTGCACTTTAGCGTAGTATCCTTGTAGTTATTAAAATTAATCATTTAAATATCCCTTATACCTAAAAATACGTCAAAAAAGTTGACAGTTCAAACATAAACTTTCTTCAATTCTTGTCACCAAACATAAGAAAAACAACATGAGAAAACAATAATATTTGTCAAACTACGTATTGTTATATGAATATGTAATAATTAACATGTATAGTGACGAAAATTAATTAATTATTTTATTATAGTAAAATATAAGTGAGTAAATAAAATATAAAATAATAAAAGTAACATCTAAAATAATAAACGAACATATAAAATAACAGACATGTTGAGTGATAAATCGCAAAAAATTTCTCATCATGAACACAAGAATTCAAGATATCTTGGTGCTACTGGGCCTCAAATATCGAGTCCGGAACCAAAATGTGAATATTTAATAATTAAATCTGGTATCGTTATAAAAATTAATTATTTAATTTTATTATAGTCAAAAATAGGTGAGTAACAAACAACATATAAAATAATAAAACTAACATATCAGTATAACATATAAAATATAAAATTATAATATTGAAAATGTATCAACCTAATTAACGAATAGTAACAATAACATATAAAATTATAATATTGAAGGTATTGCAATATATTTAAGCAATGAAAAAGAAAAATAATGCAATTAATATTGTTCAATTTACTGTAGTTGTCATGGAGGTTCCGTCTTTGCATCAAGGACCTGCCTCGCTAGAGCTACTATTGCTACAGGCCGAGCATAGGTCTTCCTACATATGGGAGGGACAATGTTTGGCCCAGATGTTCTGCACCAGGAGAGTAGACGATATGTGGGACTTTCTTAGGGCCTGCCATCTCCATCCACGTATAGTCAGACGCCTCCAGGATACGGGATTTTATAGGATTGTTGATATCGGTCGTCTGCAGCTGGATTGGTCGTTGATCGCGGACCTGATTGAGCGGTGACGACCGGACATGCACACATTCCATTTGCCAATTGGCGAGGCCACTATCACGCTTCAGGACACGGAGGTTTTGTATGGGTTGCCCGTTTATGGACACCGTGTTGCTTTGCCAAATGCCATCAGAGAGTATACGGGTTTGAAGTACCTGGAGGTGGTGCAGCGGCTCACCGGTTTCCAGCCACCGGATGAAACTACATTGATTGGAGCTACTCGTCTGCAGTCGGCGCCAGTCCGGCAACATTTGGAGGCGATGCACACTGATATCACATATGATACACCGAAGCTTCATATTCACTGGTACACGAGGTTGTTGATGCTGCTTATGTTTGGAGGGGTTTTGTTCCCGAACACTTCGGGGAACCTAGTCATCTTGAGATTTCTTCATCATCTTGAGCGGCTAGATGATTTACACCATTACAACTTGGGTGCTGCTGTTCTCGGTTACTTGTACAGGCTAATGTGTCGAGCGAGCATGGGCACCCAGCGAGGCGTTGCTGGATTTTTGCCGCTGCAACATGTGAAAACATACCTTAAATTTTACGTCTACGTTATATATTAGGTTTGGGCCTAGGAGCGGTTCCTGCAGCTGCAACCACCTCAACCACCCTTAGCTCCGGGTGCACCATCTCCGTTTCTCCCTTTAGCTAGGAGGTGGGTTGATAGGCGAGGATATGGACGAGAGTACAAGGCTCGACATAATCTCCCACATTGCAGGGATTTGTTGGATTTGCTGAAGGGCGCACAGGTAAATGTATACCTAAGTTTACTTGGCATAGCTTCACATGTGTTGCGTATACTCACATTTCCTGTTTTTACTTAATAGTTCATTTAGAGGCCATACAACGACGAACTAATAGCTAGTTTGCCCGATTATTGCTCGGTCGGCCGAATTATGTGGAGCTCTTTCGTCCCGTTGATGTGTCTTGATATTGTCGAGCATCATGCCACCGAGCGAGTACTTCGCCAATATGGTCGCCCGCAGCTTGTACCGACACCACCCCTTAGCATATCATTACAAGCGGGATGATCATTCCAGGGTGGACCAAACATATGTGACATGGCTAGAGGCGTAGATCGATACTTGGGACCAGCGACATGACCCGATTTCATCCCCCCACCCCCATCCCCACCTGACCGCCTGGATGGTGATCATGACTATATGGGCTGGTACCGCAATGTTAGACTTTTTATCGGGAATCCCGTTTATCGCGCTGGCGGTCTGTATATTCCATACGTTGAGAGGCACGAGGCACTGGTATGTTATTTGGTATACTTACTTATAATGTTAACCTAGCGTTCCAAAATTTATATTTTACATATTGTGCAGGCTATTGGCCTACATTTGATCCACCAGTTTGGACTGCAGACACAACAACATACCCGCGAGTTATAATGAATACTCTCTTCATTATAACATTCCTAATAAAAATATACCTTAAATTTTACGTCTATGTTATATATTAAGTTTGGGCCTGGGAGCGGTTCCTGCAGCTGCAACCACCTCAACCACCCTTAGCTCCGGGTGCACCACCTTCGTTTCTCCCTTTAGCTAGGAGGTGGGTTGATAGGCGAGGATATGGACGAGAGTACAAGGCTCGACATAATCTCCCACATTGCAGGGATTTGTTGGATTTGCTGGAGGGCGCACATGTAAATGTATACCTAAGTTTACTTGGCCTATCTTCACATGTGTTGCGTATACTCACATTTCCTGTTTTTACTTAATAGTTCATTTAGAGGCCATACAATGACGAACTAATAGCTAGTTTGCCCGATTATTGCTCGGCCAGCCGAATTATGTGGAGCTCTTTCGTCCCGTTGATGTGTCTTGATATTGTCGAGCATCATGCCACCGAGCGAGTACTTCGCCAATATGGTCGCCCGCAGCTTGTACCGACACCACCCCTTAGCATATCATTACAAGCGGGATGATCGTTCCAGGGTGGACCAAACATATGTGACATGGCTAGAGGCGTAGATCGATACTTGGGACCAGCGACATGACTCGATTTCATCCCCCCACCCCCATCCCCACCTGACCGCCTGGATGGTGATCATGACTATATGGGCTGGTACCGCAATGTTAGACTTTTTATCGGGAATCTCGTTTATCGCGCTGGCGGTCTGTATATTCCATACGTTGAGAGGCACGAGGCACTGGTATGTTATTTGGTATACTTACTTATAATGTTAACCTAGCGTTCCAAAATTTATAGTTTACATATTGTGCAGTCTATTGGCCTACATTTGTTCCACCAGCTGGGACTGCAGATGCAACAACATACCCGCGAGGGAGCAGCCGCTGGCACGAGTATGACCGGCAGGTTACCAATCTGGCTTCCCGGACATTGAGGCGAGCCCGAGATGATGAGAACTTGGATACAAGGCTGAGTATGTGGCGCCAGAGCAGTACCATCGTGGGACAGCAGTGGAGCCGGAATGTGGTCAACGTGGCAGGCGTGCCTAGAGAAGTAGGGATGTCCCACGAGGTAGGGGTGTCTCACGAGGTCATGGGGGTCGGCGAGGAGGTGGGTCCCAGCAATCGGGCGTTGAGGCACCTGTTGAGGATGTTGGAGGTTATCAACCAGGTGACCTCCATGAGCCAAACCATGCTCATAGTGATATGCCGTCATCGAGCCTTCAGCTTACTCCAAGGACTTCGCAGGTGACTCCGTCAGCTCCATTGTGATCGCGGACACGTCCATTACACGAGAGGATTGGGATAATTATTTTCTTGATCCTCCAGACCCACCGATGCTGATGATCGTCCGATACGAGATGTGGATAGTGGGTGCCGACTGAGTTATGGCTCATCATCAAGGGATGCTAAGGATCTCACAGGCGAATTTTTTTTTGTATTAATATTATTTGTATTTGTATTTATCTCATTGGTTAGTCATAAATATCTTTAAATTTTTTTAAGGATTCATCCTCGCCCGTCACGGAGTTCGTTTTGTGTGATACTGACCTGACTGCGACGGATGATTATATTCAGGATCCCAACTAAACCATGGTTAGACATTTTAAATTTTTGTGACTCAACACGCACATTACTAATATATGTTTCATATACTAAAATATCTTATTATTTTGTAGGTTCTGCTAGACCGACGACCCCTTCTACCGAGCATGACAGCCCTACTAACGATCATGTTGCAGCGCATCCTCTGATAAAGAGGTGACGCGATGAGGATGATCCTGATAGTGTAGCCGGGCGGGATGGGATGCACCTCAGGCCAACGATTGCTTTAAAGCATACAGGACATGGGACACATTGATTTTTTTATTTTATTTCATGTACACATGAAATTCGGTAAATAATAGTAACAATTATTATTGTTTATATTATATGCGCATTATGTTTTTATTTGACTTTTGTCGGATTTCGAGACGGGGGCCCGGGGGCCGGATTTGAGCTTATTTCATATTTTGGGCTATAAATTAGTAGTTTTCTTGTGGAATTGATCCCTTTAGTCTATACTAACTGCTTATGGCTAGATTCGGGACGATTGGAGACCAGTTTGATAGGCAAAAGCATTTCAGAGTAGAGTGCGCATTGAGGTAAGTAATGCTTTCAAACTTGGTTCTGAGGGTTCGAAACCCCGAAATATGTATTATATGATTGGTATTGAGGTGACACACTGTCACGACCCAAAATCCCTCTGAAGAAATCGTGATGGCACCTAGTCCCTAAACTAGGTAAGCCTAACATTAACAGAAATAACATTGATATTCACTTCAAATTAGCTAAATCTGAACAATTACAATTCCCAAAACTGGTAGTACAAGTCATAAGACTTTCTAGGAGTAGTTATGCAAAATGAATACATCACTTTTCCATAACAAAAAGGAAACAATGGAAATAATTATAATAGAAGGTGAGTCTGAGGCCTGCGAACGCAACAACAGGTTTACCTTGAGTCTCCACAACAACAATTCGCACATGCGTTATTAACCAAATACCTGGATATGTACAAAAATGTACATAAGTGTAGTATGATCACACCACATCAGTGCCCAGTAAGTATCAAGACTAACCTCGGTGGAGTATTAACGAGGAACAGTCAAGACACCTACTGGTCAAATAGATTGAACATGATATGATAATAAGCCATCAAGATAAAAATAACAAAATAATTTCAATAGCAGGGAGAGATCAAACTGCAAACAATGGAGACAATAAAAGGAAAACACGGATGGTAACGAAAGATAACCAAATAAATTAACACCAACATAGCTGGAACGTGGACAAGTAAAAATATGCTCAAATAAAGAAGGAGATGTTAACTCCATCAATAAATTTATTTCTAATATACAATCCCTATCCTTAGTGTTTCATATCATAATCTCAATTTCCAAATCTTTAACACACATGGCACCTTGTGCCCACCTATTTTCATCTCACTTTGCACTATAAAATCCACGTGCTACCCAATACATAATGTCCGTACCCAATACAATGAATATATTCAAGGAGTCGCATTTATACAACATAAAATAAATTACAGTTTCTAAACCAATTAGGAAATTGGCGAGAAAAGATGAAATTATTTTTAGAAATCATTTGGATGAAGAAAATAACCTTTTTAAAATAATATACAACATCAAATAAGCTATTTCCTTTAATATAGTATTTATTAAATTAAAACTTAATGGAAATTCCTTTTTTAAGTAACATTAAATCTCAAACGAGTTAAGAAAATTTAATTGAGAAACTAATTGAAATAAAATATAACAATTATTGAAATTTGAATTATTGAAATGAATATATATACATACATACATACATATATATATATATATATATATATATATATATATACATACATACATATATATATATATATATACATACATATATATATATATATATATATATATATATAGACACACACACACGACGAGTTCAAATTTAAAAGGTCATACAAAGTAGCGTAATACTAATTTCTTTATTTTAAATCACTATATCACTAACAACTTAGTAGAACATGAGGAAATGATTCAACATAGTAAATTTACTTTGAAAATAATTCACCAGTGTAATAGTTTTAGGAACAGAATTCAAGGAATAGCGGTAAGTCAATAACTCAATGTCAATAACTCGATCCTCAAAACTTAGTGGAACCCGAAACACAAATTATCAAAGTCTTTTAGGAATGAACTAGGATCTTATCAGTATCCAGCTATAACCAATCCCTAAGGAAAATATAAAACTAGCGAATAACTTGCACAACCAGAGAGGAATACATAAGTACATATATTGATGCGGCGTGCATCACGATCCCACCACTCCTCCCTTATTCCTCCTTAACAATTACATTAACAGTAAATGATATATATGTATATGTATGTTATGGAGTGCAACCCGATCCCACCAATCCTCCTTTATTCCTCCTTAACAATTATAATAACAGTAAATAATATTTAATATGTGTGTGTTGCGGCGCGCAACCCGA
The DNA here is from genome assembly GCA_005239495.1 of Nicotiana undulata. Lineage (NCBI taxonomy): Eukaryota > Viridiplantae > Streptophyta > Magnoliopsida > Solanales > Solanaceae > Nicotiana > Nicotiana undulata. The sequence continues at coordinate 163,012 of ML287450.1, forward strand.
TCCCACCAGTCCATCCTTATTACTCCTCAATATATCACCCTTATTTCTCTTGTTGCGGCGTGCAACCCGATCCCACATGTCCAACCTTATTACTCATGTCGTGCAACCTGATCCCACCAGAAAATATCAATTCTCCCTTATTCCTCATGTTGCGACGTGCAACCCGATCCCACCAAACAATAGCTTAAATCAACAACATCAACTAATCAATTGCAAGAATTTCTACTACCAAGAGTATGAGTACACAGCCACAAGAGCATCACATAAAAGTCAAAGGAATACAACAGCCTTTACCAGAACAACGAAACATGTAAGGCACATGATAACTTCACTGGCAACCACAACAATTGGACTATCACGACCCCAAATCCTAACAGGTCGTGATGGCGCCTATCGTGGAACTAGGCTAGCCAACCATCACATAACTACACATTTATTTTAATAAATTTACTCAATATCATTAAATACCAGCATAATAAGTATAAAACTTCATCTAAGTCTGTAAGCAACCATAATATAAACTAACAGTCTAAACAAATTCTCCCACGACTGGAGTCAACCGATCACAAGCATCTAAGAATAAACAAACTCTGATAATGTCCTAAACAATGTCTAGAAATAAAATACTAATACTAATAAAGGAAAGGAAATGGAGAAGATGCGGACGCTGGACAACTACCTCGAAATCTTGAAAGCTGACGATAACGAACTCGGATGGCTACTACTCCGAACCAGTACCTGGATCTGCACACAGAGGTGCATGGAGTAATGATGAGTACGCCAACTCAGTATTAATGAATACAAATCACAGTCTGAAGAATAAGAAACACACAACAACAAATACACCAATCCACAAAACAGTAAAATGACAAGTCTCAATAAAGTATACGAAAGTTCGAAAATCAGTTTCCATAAAATCCTTTGAAACAAGTATATTTTCCAATATTTCTCAGTAAAACTCTCAAAATATCAGTATGAAAAATGAAGTGAATCATAATCAAAACTCAGTAAAATATCATTATAAACTGCTCCCCGGGCCATAATCATCACTCATAATATTCCCTCAGCACCTCACCATCACTCAATAATAGTCACTCAGCACCTCATAGTCACTCCAACCTCCCAATCACTCGTCACTCGGCACTCGCACTCGTAGGTACCTGCGCTCACTAGGGGTGTGTACAGACTCCGGAGGGGCTCCTACAGCCCAAGCGCTATAAACAAGACAAATAATGGCATCAATCACTCTCAAGCACTCGACCCCTATCATATCATAAAATCCTCACAATATTGGCTCTCGGCCTCACTCAGTCAGACACTCTCAACATGCCACTCGGGCCATAAACAAACAGGGTTCTCGATCCAAAACAGTATTTCATTTCAAGAAATAGTAATATCGTCAAATAGGAGTGTCAACAATTTCACAAGAAAGACTGAGTGTAAAATCATAGTTTCAAAGTGAGGAATATCAGTAAAATAGCCCCCAAGGGGTTAACATAGATCGGCATTAGGCCCCAAATATGGCTTACAACCCAAATATATCAAAACATGATAAAACCTATAAAACATATGCTTTAAAAGCAGTTTCGCAACTCAATAGTTGCCTAAAAAGGAATATTTTTCCAAATTTCCAATTCATGCACGCCCCACACTCGTCATCCAGTGTGTGCGTCACTCCAAAATCCGTGAAACGATGTAAAGTCCGGGGTTCATACCCTCAGGACAGGATTTAAAGACATTACTTACCTCAAACTAGCCCGAAAAGATATTCCGCAACACACTTGCCTCTCGAATCAACTTCCGAGTGCTCCAAATCTATCAAGTTCAGATTTTTCACATCAAATTATGCTAAGGAAATGAATTCCAATCGAAAAATATCAATTTTAGCACAAAACCCGAAATTAGCCAAAACTCGACCCCCGGGTCCGCATCTCGGAACTCGACAAACGTTATACCAAAAAGATCCCCATCATCTCACGAGTTCGTACATATAAAGAACTCTGGAATCGGAGTCTGTTTAACCCCTCAAATCATCCCTAAAAGATCTCATAATCTCAAGCCCTAGTTTCACATTTTTCTATTGATTTTCCCAATTAAACACTGATAATAAGGTCTTTAATCACATATAATCGAGTTATTGAGTCCAAAAATCTTACCTTAATGAAGAACAACTGTTTCCCCCTTCAAAAATCCTCAAAAAAGCTCGGAACCCGCAACAATGGTGAAAAGAGGGTTAAAAATCGTGAAGTCTCCTTTTTATACTTTTCTGCCCAGGATTTCCGCACCTGCGGTCCAAATCTCGCACCTGCGGTCCGCACCTGCGCTCAGTTGGACCGCAACTGCGGTTTTTCATTAACCCAGGGAATTTTGCACCTGCGGCTACACTTTCGCACTTGCGACATCGCAAGTGCGGTCAAGTGTCCGCATCTGCGACATTACACTGACCAGTCAACCTACGCACCTGTGGAGCCCTGTCCGCTTCTGCGAGCCCGCATCTGCGATCAAACATACGCATGTGTGATTACATTAGTAGAGTGAAAACTAGCAGTTGAAGCTGCACATTCCAAGTCCCAAATTTTCCCGTTAACCACTCAAAACCACCCCGAGCCCCTCGAGACCCCAACCAAACATACCAACATATCATATATGATCATTCAAACTTAGTTTCACTCTCGGAACACCCAAAATAACATCAAAATACCAAAATCACATCGAATTGAAGCTTATGAACTTTAAAATTTCTAAATTCCACAAACGATGCCGAAACCAACCAAAACACCTCCGATTGACCTGAAATTTTGCACACATATCCAAACTGACATTACGAACCTATTCCAACTTCCAGAATTCCATTATGATCCCAATAGCATATTTTCCAGTACCGACCGGAAATCACCATAAACTAACTTTCGCCAATTTAAGCCTAATTCTACACCGGACATCACAAAAATATTTCGAACTCACTCCTAAGTCCCAAATCACCTAACGAAGCTATCCGAGCCATAAAATCGACATTCCGAGATCGTTTACCAATAAGTCAACTCTCAGTTGACTTTTCCAACTATAAAGCTACTTTTAGAGATTAAGTGCTTCAAATCACACTATAACCATTCTGAACCCGAGCCAACCAACTCTAACATATCATAAACAGCATAACCAACCTATGCCAAGGCAATAATAGTAATAATAATGCAGGTTCTACCCATGGAGCAATTTTTGCACAAAGTCATAGAGGAACTCACAATTAAGAAATATCAAAACAATAAGGAAGGCAATCACTTCAATTAAGGCAAATAAGGGCCAAATAACAAGTAAGAGTTAAAAAAAAAAAGCTAGCAACATCGTATAGAGCATGTAGAGGTAAAACTAGCAAATAGGAAACCCAATTATATCAGAAAACTTCCAAATTAATGAACATCAGGACCTAAGAACCCTAAAGACAAATTTTCCACAAATAAGACCGAGCACGCGCTCGTCACCTCGCATGCACGGGCTACAATTAACATAGGGGACTCAAATCCTAAGGGGGAGTCCCCCACACAAGGTTAGGCAAGATACTTAACTCAGTTCAACCAATTCAATACTCAATATTCGCTTTTCCTTTACAAATTCATCTCCGCTCATCTCAGTTTATCCCAAGACGACTTGAGTACACCACACAATGCAAGAGAAAACTATTTTAATTAATAAAACTGTGATTTTTATTCAATTTTTAAAAAGTCAATAAAAGTCAACAAAGTCAAACCCCGGGCCCGCCCGGTCAAAAAACGAGTTCAAGGGTATGTCATGACTAACCATAACCTCACGAGTCCAAATATGTATTTTGTTTTCAAATCCGAGTCTAATTCGACTCTCAAAACTCAAAATTTCATTTTTCAAAACTTTGACAAAATCCCCAAGTTTTCCCATAAATTTCCCATGAATTTGATGTTAAATCTTGTATAAAGTCATGAAATATAGTTGAAAATTGATTAAAGATACTTACCCAATGACTTGGTATGAAAACCTCTTCACAAAATCGCCTCACCTCGAAGCTAGGGTTCAAAAATATGAAGAATGAAGCAAAAACTCATAATCCTCAGTAATTAACAAGTTGCAGATGTCGCATTTGCGACCGGGGGTTCACAAATGCAAAAGATTCATCGCATTTGCGAACCTGAAGAAATTCTGCTGAGGTCGCATTTGCGACAAAGACTGTGGAAATGCGAAGACCAGCCATCGGAAATGCGGCTGATCAATTGCAAATGCGACAAGTTGCCCAGCTGCCCCAGCATAGCAAATGCGAGGCTTCTTCGCAAATGTGATGGCCGCATTTGCGACCATAATATCGCAAATGCGAAGAAACCAGAACCATCAATCAGATTTTTGAGAGAAAACACTCTAAAACCAATCGGAAACACACCCGAGCCCTCGGGGCTCTAAACCAAATACGCACACAAGTCTAAACACAACATGAACTCGCTCGCGCACTCAAATCATCATAAAAGCTTCTAAAACAACGAATCAGACGCCAAAATGCATGAAAATCAAGCTAAACTTCAAAAACTTCTAGAATCGCAATCGAGCATCCGAACCATATCAAATAAACTCTGATTGACATCACATTTTTCACACAGGCCACACTTGCCATTATGGTCCTATTCCAACTTCCGGAATCGGAGTTTGACCCCGATATCAAAAGTCTACTCCTTGGTCAAACTTCTAAAATCCAACTTTCGCCATTTCAAGACTAATTCAACTACGGGCCTCCAAATTACAATCTGGATGCGTTCCCAAGTCCAAAATCACCCAACGGAGCTACCCGAACTAACGAAACTACATTCCGAGGTCAAATGCTAAAAAGTCAAACTTGGTCAACTCTTCCAACTTAAAACATAAATCTTGAAGTTCATTATTCCAAATTGATTCCAGATAACTTGAAAATCAACACCGATGATTCACGCGAGTCATACTACACCATACGGAGTTACACATGCCAGGTCATTACACACACATGCCAAGTGACAAGCGTGCAGGCGTGCACCGTGGTAATTGTGACCTAGTTGATTCCATGACACTGTGTAGTGACAATATCTTGTGGATATCTGTGTTCATCATGTGATAAAGTAATTAAGTTGTCAATCATGCTTAGGCTTTATGTCGGTACTGTTGGGACCCATAGTGGTTGTTTCTTGCTGTCACTTTACTGATTTTATTAATATTTCGTACTCAGTCATATACATTAATTTCATACCATATCCCAGTCTCAGTTGTTATCTATTGATTCATCATATTATTGTTTCAAGCTAGTTTCATGATATTTTGAGCCCATGAGTGAGATTGGATAGATTGATGATTAAGTGAGGCCAAGATCCGATTATGAGTGACAGTTATGGTATCGGGCCGCACGCCGCAATAATTATACTGATGTTATGATAGTGCTTGGGTTGTAGGAGCCCCTCCAGAGCCTGTAACACACCCCCGGTGAGTGTGGTTGATATTATTGAGGGATGGATCTCCCCTGGACATGGATCTTGTTCGAAGTACTTGATACCTGGAGATGGATCTTCTCCACGGGGATGGATTGACCTTCCTAGACTTATAGTCAGTGATGTATATGTGTCGGGATGGATCTTCTCTTGGCTGTATGGGTCATATACAGTACTGATTGGTTGATCCGAGAGTGTGAGCACATGATGTTGACAGCATGGTGCATCACATACAACATGTGCATTGGCATGTAGGGATAGCAGGGTTATATTCCTTACACTGTTCGGATCGGCTTTACTTTACAGTTTTGAGTTGCCTATTTAATTTGAAAGCATGCTTATCTAATTTGAAAGCATGCCTACATTTCTGTACAGTTATTTCTATTTTATCTGTACCGGTTGAGTTCGTCACTATCTTCCAATCCAAAATTTGGACTTGTTACTTACTGAGTTGGACGTACTCACGTTACTCCCTGCACCTTGTGGGCAGATTCAGGCATTTCTGGTCACGGCGACGGCTGCTGATTGAGGCATCAGAGTTCGGGGACTATCGAGGTAGCTGCACATCCTTCTGTATGTTTAAGTTTTTCCTCCTATTACCAGCTTCAGTATTTTTTTATTAAGCTGTACTGATTGGGTAATTATTATTTCTATAATTGGAAGACAAATATTTTATTATTTCTCCAGCTATTAGTGTTTCCAAGAGTTATCTCAGCTATCCATGGAGTCGTCTAACCCAATGATGATGTTCATTCTGCTTCTGGGTATAGATGCTAAAAAACACCGGAAGTTTTATCTATTCTTGAAATTTATCCTTTTATCTTCCCTGTACTTACTTATATATTTGATTTTCTTCACAAACACTTAGGAAACTTGCTCATAATAATGAGTCACAATATAAATCTGAAATTCTTATCGATTATAGCAGCTCGATATCCACCAAACCTGCATGTGTGTATGTACGTCAATTTAGAGGAATCTTGCGGCTAGCAAGGTATATCCAAATTATGATATATGACCATCTCTTTCCGAGGGTTACACCAGCGACGGAACCGGAATTTTTATCATGGGGTTGTTGGGATTTTTTAAGTACTTAATGATATATTAATGCTTAAAATGGTTGAATGGGAAATAGAAGGGAAAATGAAATATTAATATTTGAGTTTCCCTCCTTAATTGTCCCACATAGGAAGAGGAAAAGACTTTTGATGGGTATATAAGCAATTGCTCTTCTTCTAGCTAATAAAGAGTTGAGAAGAAAGCAAGCCTCGCGCCGTCGCCGTCGTAGCTCGCTCAGCTCGGCCTCGGCCTCGGCTTTGGCTTTTGTTAATAGTAAATATTAACAGAAATGTTCGGCTTCGGATTTGGATTTGGATTTGGTCAAATCGAGAGATTATTTTTTGGACCAAATTTATTTGGTAATAGTAAATATTAACAGAAATGTTATTAAATATTTGTTTTAATAACAAAATATTAATATTAAAATAAATATTAATATTAAATCCATTTCAGTTATTATCCAGAATTTAGTTTTCTGTTTTGTAACAGAAAATTAACTACCCTTCAATTTTCCCTCTTTATTATTGAGTAAATAGCCAATTATGTCATGGCATTTACTTTATGGGCGTTTTTGCAAAAACAGCCATTATGAAGAGTTGCACCTCTTCAGATTTCAGCCCAACTTTGGCTATAAATACAAGTCCATTCTCTCAGATTTTACACACTAATTTTTGAGTTCTCCTCCTTCTTTCTGCATATTTTCATCTTCAAAGAAAGCAAGTAAGTGTAATTTGCTACCGAACTTTGAGTTCGCTGAAACACTGGGGTTTGAAGTACCACTACACCAGTGTAAAATTCGTTCTATCCTGGGAGGAAATAATCCATAACCTTGGGTACTAGGAGGGGATTAAATTTCTTAAGGAAACACTATGAATTCAGTGGGCTCGGATTAATTTTCCATTTCTGTTTATGTTATTTTATTATTTCCAGAATTGTTTTACAAATACATATTTATTATATTTTCTGTATTTGTTTTATATACACTGTTTCTGGAAAGTAAAAACCTTTGTGGTTTTTGGAGATTAAAATCTACATGATTTTAACGTTTGTGTCATTCTTNTCAATGACTCAACGAGCCGAACAACACCGGCAGCAACATTGGCACCGGCTGAGAAACCTGGAAAATTTTCCGGGCTTGATTTCAAACGCTGGCAGCAGAAGATGTTCTTCTACTTGACTACTCTAAGTCTCCAGAAGTTCATCAAGGAAGATGTTCCTGTGCTGTCTGATGAAACTCCAGAGACTGAACGCTTTCTCGTCATTGAGGCGTGGAAGCATTCAGACTTTTTGTGCAAGAATTATATTCTAAGCGGGCTGGAGGATTCTTTGTATAACGTCTACAGTGGCGTGGAAACGTCAAAAGAATTGTGGAGTGCGCTTGAAAAGAAATACAAAACTGAAGATGCCGGGTTGAAGAAGTTTGTTGCTGCAAAGTTTTTGGACTACAAGATGGTAGATAGCAAGTCTGTTATTACCCAAGTCCAGGAATTGCAAGTGATTATTCACGATCTCCTTGCTGAAGGTAAAAGTAAAATTAATACTAATATTGATAGTATTAATTTTATTATGTTTACTAATAAAATTTTTATTGAAGGTCTTGTCATCAATGAGGCCTTTCAAGTAGCAGCAATGATTGAGAAGTTGCCTCCGTTGTGGAAGGACTTCAAAAATTATTTGAAACACAAACGCAAGGAGATGTCCCTTGAAGATCTCATTGTTCGGTTGAGAATCGAAGAGGAAAAAAAAGCTGCTGACAGGAGAGACCGTGGTAATTCAACAATAATGGGAGCAAATATTGTTGAAGAAAACAAAAAGAGGAAGAAGGCTTCTGGGCCGAAATACAGCCCAAGCAAGAAGCGGTTCAATGGAAACTGCTACAACTGTGGGAAAACCGGACACAAATATACAGAATGTCGTGCTCCGAAGAAAGACAAGAAGAAGGGTCAAGCAAACATGGTTGAAAAGCA
>ML287451.1:0-46392 GCA_005239495.1 Nicotiana undulata
GAGCTGCTGCTCTAGCTCTGCCTCAGCCTCTTGCACGGCCTCGGCCTCGGCCCCTCGTAGGAGTTGTAATAGGAGGATCAGGCTGATGGTCGGTCGATGAGGAAACACGCATTCTCGCCATCTGCGAGAGAGTAAAATAGAGACTCAATTAGCATTCAGAATTCCATTGGCACGACAGAGAATGAAAGATGTGAAGTTATTCCTAACTTTGCAGCCTCTGGGGGATAAGTACATACGTCTCCGTATCGATCCCTTAGACTCTACCAAGTTTGTCTGTGAGTTGTGAGACCTAAGCAACCTAGGGCTCTAATACCAACTTGTCACGACCCAAAAATCCCACCTTCGGGCCATGACTGCGTCTAAGTTTGAACCCGCTAGACAAGCCAATGTTTGAACTAAATAAAACTTATTAACAACAAATACGAACAAGATAACCAAGGCTTCGATGGCCCACCATATAAAATTTAACAAAATAACCCAAAATACAACATAGCACTTTACGAAATAAAACCCATAAACAAATACCAGAACTGGTGTCACGTACTCACGGACTATCTAAGAGATTACTACAAACAACAGGTCTGAAATAAGTACATAAGACTGTCTTTGAAATACAAAGTAAGACAGAGCTGAAAGTGGAAAGTAGAAGGTGACGTCAAGGCCCACGAACGTCTGCGGGTCTACCTCGAGTCTCCTGTGTGACTGAATGAGATGCTCCGATCGTCAGTGATCTCCGGGTCCGGCTGCGTAGTCTGCACAACATAAAGAAGTGCAGGTGTAGCATCAGTACAACCGACCCCATGTACTGAGTAAGTGTCGAGCCTAACCTCGGCGAAGTAGTGACGAGGCTAGGACCAACACAACATATGTACCTGAGCAATTTTATATAATAATAGGAAAGAAAATGGCAACAGAAATAAGCAAGTAAGACAGATACGGGGAGAACATACTGGGGAGGTAGGGATAACAATATGCGGGCACTGCAGAACAGAGTAACAAATGAAACGTAAGGACAAGGCAGAAATTTAACTTCCCAACAGGTAATGAACAGAGAAAGGCACGTCATGTCCCCTCGTGCATAGCCTCACAATCACTCGGCACGGAATGTCCCCTCGTACATATAAAATAATCACTCGGCACGGAATATCCCCTCGTGCATATATAATAACACTCAGCACGGAATGTCCCCTCGTGCATAACCTCACAGTCACTCGGCACAGAATGTCCCCTCGTGCATATATAGTAACACTCGGCACAAAATGTCCCCTCATGCATAACCTCACAATCACTCGGCACGGAATGTCCCCTCGTGCGTATATAATAACACTCGGCACGGAATGTACCCTCGTGCATAGAAATACATCAATACAATTCGATTGCCCCGGCAAGGAGAAATCATCAATAAAAACATCAACAAATGCCCGACAAGGGTCTCAGCTATAACCAACCTCGCGTCAGAGTACAAATTCAACAGTGTAAACCTCAACTGAAATAAATCACTCCATAACTCTCCACGTCATGACACAACATCAAGGTATCACTTTTAATTCACCAATTACTCACAGGGCGGAGAAAATTAAGAACATAGTAAGTTTCATCACAAATGACTCACGGGCATGCTTGACCGCAACGCATAGGCACTCGTCACCACGCCTATACGTTGGACATGAGTTTCACATAACAAGTAAGACTCTATACCTAATCCCTCAAGCTGAGGTTAAGCCAAACACTTACCTCGGCTCCAAGAAAATGCAGGTCAAGCCTCGATCACAGCCTTTCCTCTCGAATTCAACTCCGAATCGGGAATATCTAGACATAATGGATTTATAATCATTAATAAGTACTCCATAAACCAATTCCCAAGCCAAATTATACATTTCCTACCATTCCTCCGACAATACTAAAATTCGACCCCGGGCCCACACGTTCGGATTTTCGAAAATTCATGAAGGAATCAATTACCCGGAGTCTAAGGATCGAAGTTATGTAATTTATGAAAGAATTCATGGACTAACATGGAAAAATCCCAAAATCCTTAAGAACCCTAAAATTTACTACCTAATTCTATGATTTTTAGACGACTTATTAGTGAATTTAACTTGGAATTAGTGTTTGAAACTAATAAAACTATGAAATTTACTTACCTCAATTTTAATGGAGGAAGGTTCTTTGAGAAGCTCTCTAAAATCTTGAGGAGGAAGATGAAAATGGTGGAATGAGGCTAATTCCCGTATTTAATAACACTGCCCAGTGATTCCTTCACTGCAATCGCGACAAGAGGCCTGCGATCGCGAAGGCCAACTGACCAGACCTCTGCGATCGCGGCAGAGGTACTGGCAAGACCTCTGCGATCGCGGCAGGGGTCCTGCGATCGCGAAGAACAAACTCACCCGACCCCAGACGCGACTCAATGCGATCGCGAAGGTGTGGAATCTAGACCTCTGCGATCGCGAAGAGGAGGCTGCGATCGCAGTGAACAATCACAATCCCAGCAAAATCCTTCTCCGCGATCGCAACCCACCTTCTGCGATCGCAGAGAAGGAAACCAGATAGTAGATTTTTTCTGGTTTTTCCAACTTAGCTCCCAGGGGTCCGAAACACACCCGAGCCCCTCGAAACCCCGTCCAAAAGCACCGGCAAGTCTGTATTCATGATACGGACTCTTTCAAACTTTCGAAACATGAAAAACGACAACGGAACTCGAAATCAAACCCCAAAACCGAATTTATCAAACTTAAGAACTTTGAAATTCTAGAATTCACTTCAACGCGCCGAACCGACCTAAACCACTCGGAATGACTTCAAATTTTGCAGATAAGTTATAATTGACACAAAGGAACTATTCCCGGTCTCAGAATTTCATTCGGGGAACATAAAATCACCTCTCAAGCCAAATTTCAAATTCTTTAGAAACCCCATAAGTTAATTAACTCCATCTTTCCTCATTTGGATCCGAAACCAATCAAATCAAGCCCGTTTTACACCGAATTCCACAGGTAGGACAAATAACATATAATAAACCTGTTTCGGGCTACAAAACTGCAATACGGGCCCGGTAACACGACTTTCACATAATTACTCATTTTCACAATCCTTTATTATTTACTGAAAACAATTTTCTTTAAAAAATCATTTCTTGGGTTTGGGACCTCGGAATTCAATTCCGGGCATACGCCAAAGTCCCATATTTTCCTACAGACCCTCCGGGACCGTCACATCACGGGTACGGGTCCGTTTACCAAGAATGTTGATCAAAGTCAACTTTATTCAATTATTCAATTATTCAATTCAAAAATCCCATCTTTAACAAATTTTCACATGGAAGCTTCCCAGCTACCTGCCCGGGCTGCGCACGCATATCGAGGTGAGATTAACAGAGGCTTTCAGGGTCTCAGAACACAGATTTAGATAGAATTATATTAGGATGACCTTTTGGGTCATCACATAAATACACTAAGAGAAGGTCTTTGATCTCCACCTCCTTCATATTGAAATCATTTCTCAAAGGGTGGAATCTTTGCAACAATGGTATCCTTTTACATCCCTCTTTAGACTCCAGACTCAATATTTGGGATTCAAATTGGATTCACAATTGTACATCGTTTAGAAAATCTATACAAGGTCCTCTAAGCAAAAATGACATTAATCTTTCCATAAAAAAACCTTTTAGAAAATGAGGAATGGAACACAAATGCCATCTCCTTCGACCTACCTAAAATAATTGTGGAGAACCTAGACCTTACTCCGACCCCTAGTAAAAATCTTAAATCCGACAAAATTAGCTGGAGCCTAAACTCAAACGGAATATTCACCACTAAATCTTGCTATAAACTTCTTCCAACCCCCACTCAATCTACAAAGAATTTTGAATGGATTTGGAACCTCCAGTTCCCCAACAAAATAAAATTCTTCTTTTGGCAATGCATGGATAACAGTATCTCTTTCCGTGCTTACCTAGCAAGGATAAGCATTAATATCAATGCTACATGCACAATCTGTAAACAAGAAGTGGAAGATATACCCCATATTTTTATTCATTGTCCGATATCCAATAGATTTTGGGGGAATATTGGTCTTCCACCCATTACAATTAATCACAACAACTGGTTAGTTGAATTGAAAAATAATTTCACTAATTACGATAAGTATAACATTAGATGGGATACTCTTTTTCCATTCTCAATTTGGGAAATATGGAAAAATAGAAACCACAACAACATAAACAATTGAGACCTCTATCTTGATACTAGAAACGTTATACATATTGCATGGGAATACCAATTCTTTACAGAAAGAAACCCCTTCAAGAGAAATTTTTTTATCAAAATACCCATAGATTGGGATAAGCCTCCCAAAGGGAAAATCAAGCTTAATTGTGATGGTGCTTTTTCGAGCAATAACAAAAAAGTAGGAATTGGGGTGTTTTCTGCAACTACAATGGAGACTGGATAGTAGGGTATAAAAAGACTTGTAAAGCTCTCTCACCAATTCATGCAGAACTGCTGGCCTTATTACAAGGCCTAAAAATCACAAAGGAAATGAATTTCCATGACTTGGAAGTTGAAACTGACTGCACGAAAATAATCAAACTAATACAAGAAGAAAGCTATATCTTCCCTAATGTTATTTGTGAATGCAGATGATTAATGCACCAACTGAAGCTACCCCAACTGAGACATAACTTCAGGGAAGCAAATGAAGTAGCTCACAGGCTTGCCAGTGAATCTAGAAGAAATCATCTTTCTACAAAGTGTTTTTTCCATGCCCGCCCACCCCCTTTTGTGGAAGAGGTAGTACAAAAAAACAAGAAAAATGTTTGTAATATGTTTAAGGATATTTCTAGTTCTGTGTGTTCGTATTTGGAAGCTATGGGAAACAATAATGCCCTAAAAACTTCTACTATGTACCCGTTTGTTTAAGTAATATAATCATATGCTTATGTGTTTAAAAAAAAATAATACATAATTTATATATGTATACGGTAAAAATCGAAGACGCCCGAGCCTGAAAGTTCGAGGAGTATGTCTCGATTTTAAATTAGGAATCAAAGTGTGTTCGAGATCAGCAAATAGAGATGATGAAATATCAAGGATGGACTAGATCGACATCACAGTAACCAAATCACAAAATATGCGCGCTCAATCATCAATCTCGGCGAGAATCTCAGAGTCGATAGAGCTATTAACGGTTAACAATGCTAATCATGTATTTTAGTTCCGCGATTAGAATCACTCCTTATTTAGGATTCCTCTACTATATAAAGAGGAACCGTATTCATTTGTAGGGGCACCGTCACTGTTATCATCGCATTCAAGCTTTCATTTACATTACTTAATACAAAACCCCCTTTTATTTACTGTTAACTCTTGGTATCCAAGTTGTTCATATTATTATTGCTTTTCTTACTATTATCGACAACTGTCCTTGGGTCCAATCCAGATCGAGGTCATTAACTCGCAGTTGCACGGGTTGAGTCTATATAAATCGTTTGGTTCATTTATTTACTTAGTCTTTTACAAATTAGCATTGAATTAAATCGCGTATCCTTATAACCATATTACAAATAGAAATTGTTACTCGTATTTCGAGGTAAACAATTTGGCGCCCACCGTAGGGCTAAGGATAATATTGATTTTCAGTGTTAATTCTGCTATAACACATTATTTTACGCTTGTTTCTTGTCAAGAATTTTGTTTTCAAGATAAATCATGTCAAACGCAAGGAACACATCTACACATGGTGATAACGACCTGGGACTCCATGGGGAGAACGGGAATATTGTCGCTCCAGGAGTCGAGGTCCCACAAGCTGGTCCCGTAGAAGCGCCACCCGCTAACCCGGTCGATGTCGGTTCGCACATTGCTTTGAATGTAGATTTAGGCGGAGACCCCGGTGGAAGCGTACCCAGGGAAGGTCGGACTAACGGTTGAAGCACCCAGGGAAGAGGAGACGAAGGTGTTAGTCTCCAAGTCATATTCAAAATGGTGCATGCCCAACAAAATGCTATTGCCCAATTGCAAAATCAGCACCAGACTTCGAATAGGGTCGAGCAAGAGGTCACTTGCCGTACCGAGCCAGTTCCTGAAAGATCAGGTGCTAGTACTTCAACGACCGACCCTGCTATAATGAGAATGCTCGAGGAGCTTACTAAGAGGATATAGTCGGGGGAGAAGAAGATTGAAGCTAACAATAAGAAGGTGGAAACCTATAACTCTTGAGTTGATCAGATCCCCGGGGCGCCGCCGATCTTAAAGGGAATGGACTCCAAGAAATTTGTACAAAATCCATTTCCTTCAAGTGCGGCTCCAAAGCCCATACCGAAGAAATTCAGGACGCCCGATATACCAAAATACAACGGTATCTCGGACCCCAATGAACACATCATCTCTTATACGTGTGCTATTAAAGAAAATGATTTGGAAGACGACAAAATTGAGTCAGTCTTGATGAAGAAATTCGGAGAGAACCTATCCAAAGGAGCCATGATTTGGTATCACAACTTGCCTCCGAACTCTATCGATTCATTTTCCATGTTGGCAGACTCGTTTGTAAAGGCGCACGTTGGAGCTATAAATATTTCAACAAGAAAATCAGACCTCTTAAAGGTAAAGTAGAGGGAAAACGAGATGCTACGAGAATTTGTATCTCGATTTCAAATGGAACGTATGGAGTTGCCACCGATTACCAACGACTGAGATGTTCAAGATTTCACATAGGGCCTGAACGAGAGAAGCTCGATCTCATCACGCCAACTGAAACAAAATATGATAGAATACCCTGCTTTAACTTGAGTGGATGTTCACAACCGGTACTAGTCGAAGATTAAAGTTGAGGATGACCAACTGGGAGCCCTCTCGGGTTCAGTACACCTGAGCCGGTCGGCAGGTAAATGCCCAAGAGATTTTGACAAAGAATTGAGACTAGCCAAAGATTGATATCAATCGTACGCCGCAGATAGAAGAAACAACCATACGGGACATAATTCCACCCGTAATGATTAAAGGGGCAACCAAAGGCATAATCCTCTGGGGCCTCATGAGTAAGACTGGATTTGATAAGTAAGCGGATCCCAGAGAAGCACCTCAATTATCAGAGTATAACTTCAGCGTCGATGCCTCAGGTATCGTATCATCCATTCGAAGAATTAAAGACACTAGATGGCCAAGGTCGATAAATATCGATACTTCTTAGAGAAATCTTAACTTAATGTTCAAGTAGCATGGCACACACGACCACAAGACCGAGGACTGCAGGCAGTTGAGAGAAGAAGTGGCTCGATTATTCAATGAGGGTCATCTTAGAGAATTCCTCAGTGACAGAGCCACAAATCACTTCAGAGAGAGAGAGAGAGAGAGACGCCAACAAAAAGAATGAGGAAGAAAAACCTCAGCATGTTATCCACATGATCGTTAGTGGGGTCGACATCCCGCAGGGACCTGTTTTCAAACGCACCAAAGTGTCAATTACAAGGGAGAAACAAACCTGAGATTACATGCCCGAAGGCACCCTTACGTTCAACGACGAGGAGGAAAAGGGCCTTTCCCAACCACACAACGACGCCCTAGTAGTTTCTATCTTGTTAAATAAAGTTCAAGTTAAACGTGTTCTTGTGGATCCAGGTAGCTCGGATAATATAATCAGGTCGAGGGTCGTAGAGCAGCTCGGCCTACTTGATAAAATTGTACATGCATCTCGGGTATTGAACGACTTCAACATGGCTAGCGAGACGAGAAAGGGAGAGATAATCCTACCGGTGAACGTGGTCGGGACCATCCATGACATAAAATTTCACATCATAGAAGGTGACATGAGGTTTAACGCACTGCTCGAGAGGTCGTGGATCCATAACATGAGGGCGGTGCCATCGAACCTTAACCATATGATGAAGTTCTCAATAGAGGAGGGGTGAAAACAATTTATGTAGAGCAACACGCTGCAAAAGAGATGTTCGCAGTTGATGAGGTGACACCGATACCAGCATCCTTGACATCAGAAAAATTGAGCATTAAAGATAAGCGAGAAGCCAAATAGCAATCACCGCCCCCAGCCTCGACTGAAGCGGATAAACAGGTAATCGAAGGTGATGAAGAAGATTTTCTCACTCCTCGAACCTTCATAGTTCCTGAAGAATCGGATGCAACTAAGTCAATGGGCGAAGAGCTGGAACAGGTGATACTCATCGAGTATCTACCCGAATGCAAGGTATACATGGGAATGGGGTTGACCCTCGAACTCAGGATAAAACTCATTCAATTTCTTATTGATAACATGGATTGCTTTGCGTGGCCCCATCTAGATATGAAAGGAATCCCGCCCGAGATTACAACCCATCGTTTGAGCTTGGATCCCAAGTTCAGGCCTATAAAGCAGAAGAGAAGGCCTCTGTAATGACCCGACTTGTCGTTTTAAGAACTTATGCCCCGTTCGGTGACTTAGGACTTGAGTAGCTTTGCAATCTGTATTATGACTCGCGTGTGTGGTCAAGTTTAGTTTTCGGAAGATTCGGAATTTAAATTAAAGAAAAATTCTCATTTCGAAGCTTAAATAGAAAGAGTTGACCGGAGAGTTGACTTTTGAGTAAACGACCCCGGAATGAATTTTTGATAATTCCAATAGCTTCTTTAGGTGATTTGGGACTTAGGAGAGTGTTGAATGTTTTTGTTATGTCCGGTGTAGAATAAGGCTTGAATTGGCGAAAGTTAGTTTTTGGTGATTTTCGTTCGGCAGTGGAAAATAGGCTATCGGGGTCGAAATGGAATTCTGGAAGTGGGAACAGGTCCGTAATGTCATTTTGGATGTGTGTGCAAAATTTCAGATCAATCGAAGGTGTTTTGGTTGGTTTCGGCATCCTTCTTAAAACTTCAAAAGTTTCAAAGTTCATAGGCTTGAATTTGATGTGATTTTGGTATTTTTGCGTTGTTTTTGGTGTTTCGAAGGCTCGACTAAGTTTGAATGAGATTATGGGATGTATTGGTATTTTTGGTTGAGGTCCCGGGGGCCTCAGGAGGATTTCGGAAGGTTAACGGATCAATTCAGACTCGAATTTAGCTGCTAAAATTTCTAGCAGCTTCTGCATTTTTTTTCCACACCTGCGTGAACAGTAAAGTTAGAGACTACATATATAACAAATAAGGTGTCTTATTATGTAAATACTATAATAATTCCTTTCTGACTCAATTACTCTTTTGATAATAATAGATTAGAATTATTCAACTAAATCATTAAATCCTTATTTTAGTGATTGTCTCCAAATCAAACTCCGTAATTTCCTAATTTTGTGGAATCACAGTCTATAACTGCCTTCATAATTCAATCGTGGATTTGCCTACAACTCTTCCTTAAATATTCGACCTTACGGAGACAGGATACGTTAGAGGACATTATTGTTTTCTTATATGAATTAAGTTATGGACATTTTGAATCTTTATTGATTTTTACTCGAACGCGAGAGAAGATTGAAAATTATATTATCCTTCTGGGGGTTAGCAAATTAAGGAACAATACCGCAAAAATTCTGGACAGTGTAAATATAATGAGCAGTCCGAGTTTTCTTCCATGTTTGAACGAGATTAGAGCTTTTGGAGCGATTTTGAAGAGGGAAAATGATTTTTCTTCATTTAGGTTAGGATTTTGGACCCACTAACTCGATTATATGTGATTCAGGACCAAATTAACAGTGTTTAATTAGGGGAAATCAGTAGAAAAAGGTGAAAATAGGGCTTGAGTTTAAGAGACCTTTTAGGGGCGATTTGGGGGTCAAACGGACTCCGATTTCAGAGTTCTTTATATGTACGGACTCGTGAGATGATGAGGAACATTTTGGTATAAGTTTGTCTAGTTTCGAGACGTGGGCCCGGGGGCCGAATTTTGGCTAATTTCGGATTTTGTGGTAAAATTGATATTTTTCGATTGGAATTCATTCCCTTAGCATAATTTGATGTGAAAAAATTTGAACTTGGTAGATTTGGAGCACTCGAATGTGATTCAAGAGGCAAGCGTGTTGCAGAGTAGCTTTTCGGGCTAGTTTGAGGTAAGTAATGTCTTTAAATCCTGTCATGAGGGTATGAAACCCCGGACTTTGCATCCTTTCACGATTTTGGAGTGACACACACACTGGATGATGAGTGTGGGGCGTGCACGAATTGGAAAATTGAAAAAAAATATTCCTTTTAGGCAACTATTGAGTTGCGAAACCGCTTTTAAAGCATATGGTTATAAGTATTACTATGTTTTGTTATACTTGGGCTGTAAGACATGTTTGGGGCCTAGTGCCGATCAGTTTTAAACCCCTTGGGGAATATTTTACTGATACTCCTAACTTTGAAACTATGATTTTACACTCAGTCTTTCTTGTGAAATTGTTGACACTCCTATTTGATGATATTACTATTTCTATAAATGAAATACTGTTTTGGGTCGAGAACCCTGTTTATTTATGGCCCGAGTGGCATGTTGAGAGTGTCTGACTGAGTGAGGCCGAGAGCCTATATTGTGAGGATATTTATGATATGAGAGAGGCCGAGTGCCTGAGAGATGATTTATGCCATGATTTTGCTTGTTTATAGCGCTTGGGCTATAGGTGTCCCTCCAGAGTCTGTACACACCCCGCAGTGAGGGCAAGTACCGACTGAGTGCGAGTGACGAGTGATGAGTAACGAGTGATTGGGAGGTGTGAGTGACTGTGAGGTGATGAGTGACTGTTACTGAGTGATGGTGAGGTGCCGAGGGAATATATATGAGTGCTGATTATGGACCGAGGGGCAGTTTTATGATGATATTTTACTGAGTTTTAATTATGATTCACTTCATTTTTCATACTGATATTTTCAGGTGTTTTACTGAGAAATATTGGAAAATATACTTGTTTCAAAGGATTTTTACGGAAACTGGTTTTCGAACTTATGTACACTTTATTAAGCCTGGGCATTTTACTGTTTGTGGATTGGTGTATTTGTTGTTGTGTGTTTCTTATTATTCAGACTGTGATTTATTTTCATTACTACTGAGTTGGCATATTCATCATTACTCCCTGCACGTTTGTGTGCAGATCCAGGTACTGGTTCGGAGCAGTAGCCTTCCGAGTTCGTTATCGTCAACTTTTGGGATTTTGAGGTAGCTGTCCAGTGCCCACATGTTCTCCATTTCCCTTCCTTTATTAGTATTGGTATTTTATTCCTAAATATTGTTTATGACATTAGCAGAGTTAGTTTTATTCTTAGATGCTCGTGATCGGTTGACTCCAGTTTTGGGGGATTTGTTTAGACTGTTAGATTATTATTGCGATTTAAAGACTTAGAGAAATTTTTGTTGTTAGTTTGCTGGTTATTATTGATTTTTGAGAGATTATATTAAAATAAATGTGTAGTTATGTGATGGTTGAATAGCCTAGTTCCACGATAGGTGCCATCATGACCTGTTAGGATTTGGGATCGTGACAAGTAGGTATTAGAGCTCTAGGTTACATAGGACTCAACAATCATGAGCAGGTTTAGTAGAGTCTTGCGGATCGGTACAGAGACGTCTATACTTATCTTCGAACGGCTACAGAACCCTTAGGAAAATCTCACTTCTTGTACTCTGTCGTGCCATTCTATTGATTCTAGAAATCTAAACTTCTGTTGTTTCATTCTCTCACAGATGGTTAGGACACGCGCTACGGATCAGGGTGACCAGACACCATCTCGACCCATGAGAGGTCGAGGCCATGGTAGAGGTAGGGGATCAACCCAGGCAACAGCCGGGATAGTACCAGAGGATTCCCCTACTATTCAGGATCAGGTTCCCGTCACAGGTGCTCCAGCGGGACAGGTCCAGGCACTGACAATGCCCATAGTTATTCCGGGTCTTCAGGAGACCCTGGCTAAGATATTGACAGTATGTACCAGTTTGGCTCAGGCAGTTGCTATGTCTACTATTGCCGCCACATCTCAGCCTATGGGAGGCACTCATACTCCAACTGTCCGGACACCTGAGCAGGTTGTACCGGGCCTTCAGACACCGGGGGCAGTCCCAGCCCAGCCGCTTGCCCCAATATTGGTCCCAGCTATGCCCGAGGATGAGCAGCGCATGCTGGAGAGGTTCAACAGACTTTAGCTTCCTGCTTTCAGCGGCACAGAGGGCGAGGATGACAAAGGTTTCCTGGATAAATGTCAGAGGATGCTCCGTACTGCTGGGATTCTGGAGACTAGCGGAGTTTCATTTGCTACATATCAGTTTGCTGGTGCTTCCTTCACATGGTGGGAGGAATTTGAGAGGTGTAGGTCCGTTGGTTCAGCACCCCTCACATGGAAGCAGTTCTCCACGATCTTTCTGGAGAAGTATGTTCCTTAGTCCCACAGAGAGAAGCAACGTAGACAGTTTGAGCAGCTGCGCCAGGGAGAGTTGTTAGTTACACAGTACGAGATGAGGTTTTCTGAGTTGGCTCGGAATGCTTTTGAGTTAGTCCCCACTGCTAGGGAGCATATCAGGAGGTTTGTAGATGGTCTCACTTACCAGCTCTGCATTTTGATGACCAGAGAGAGGGTGTTTGGAGCCATATTTGAGCAGGTTGTCGACATAGCTCGGGATATTGAGTCGATTCGTAAGCAGGAGCATGAGGAGAGAGAGGCCAAGAGGCCTCGGGGATCAGGTAGCTTCAGTGGTGCCCCTCCCATAGGGCAGTTTTAGCACAGTAGAGGTCGTTCATTTAGACCTCCTCAGCCAGTTCGCCCAACTTATAGTGGCGCATCTTCGGGGCAGGGTCCCCGCAGCTCTTATTAGGGCCGTTCATCCTTTAGTGCCCTTCCAGCTCAGAGCTCCTCCAGAGAATCATCATTCCAGGGTTCTTCTATGCATGGTTCATCTGATAACTATTCCAGTGGCAGGGTTTCCCTTCAGTCCCCATCTTCAGCTCCGGGGATCTGCTTTGAGTGTGGAGAGTTTGGTCATGTATGGAGGCAGTGCCCTCGTCGTCATGGTAGTTGATCTCAGTAGAAGGGTCAGCCCTTGACTTCAGCCCCAGTCACTTCACCACCCACCCAGGCAGCTCGGGGTGGAGGTCGGGCGGCCAGGGGCCGCCCTAGAGGGGGAGGTCGAGCAGGTGGAGGTCAGCCACGTATTTATGCACTTCCAGCTAGGCCTGATTCTATGGCTTCAGATGCGATGATTACAAGTACTATCTCAGTCTATCACAGTGATGCTTTGGCTTTATTTGACCCTGGTTCCACGTACTCTTATGTTTCCTCAAATTATGCTTCGTTTATGGGCGAGCTTCGTAAGTTTGTTACCCACTTATATGTTTATCCCTATTGGAATATTTGAAGATGTGAGACTGTGTTTGTAATTTTATTTTGTACACCATTGAGGACTACAAGTCTAAAAGTAATGTTTATTATTCACTATAGTGAGTTTAATGTGTTTCGGAATGATTGATTCCAATTTATATGAATTATATGCCCTACTGGCATGACGGTTCGTTATGTGTTATGAAAATGTTTACGAAATTTATTTAGAAGAAGAAAGAAAAGAAATTGAAAATTTCAGTTGGCACAATGTGAAATATTTATACCGGGCTGCAAGCCGTATTGGAGGTTATGTAAGGACGAGGTCCTTGTGGTAAGATATTTATGAGCTTAAATTCTCCCTTTGTGAAGTTTAATTTGTGCGATAATATTAAAAGGGAGTCATGAATGTTAGGCTTATTTGATAATTCTGGTATATTTTATGTTCATATTCAATAATTTTCGTTCGGTAAACATTGAGTTTTAGCTTATGATATGAGTTCCCAGGTGGCATTAAATGTGACTCATTAATCCGAGTAAGTAATCATGAGATTGTCATGTATCACATTTTGTTGTCAGTATTGTGAAAATTCTAAATGAGTTGGTGGTTAATATGAGATTTATTTGATGATGTTGGAATTAATTATGAACAACTTTAAAGACTAGAGATGTGGTGATGAGCATACATATGATGTGTTTCATATTCTGATATCACCGTGATAATGCAGGGCTTGTAATGTTGAGATTGGTGTTATTGATATATACATTGTGGATGTATTGTTAGGAGTCTCCCAATTACAGGGGAGACTCTGCCAAAATTTTTGAAATATTTGGGAGTTAGAATTGTTTTTTGGGAGATTAAGACGTGCAAAAGAAGAGATAAGTTATGCTATGTGGTTGAGGGTGAATGATCCTAAGCGGAGGAGAATATAATACCCCAGAAAGTTTTGAAGTACTTCAACACTATCATGTGTGCATAGGCACGAGTTGCTATAGCCAGTTGAGACTAAAAACCGTGCATTGTAGTGAAAATTAGGCCTTTTGAAAATGTTGGAGTGTAAGGAATTGATCTTAAAGTTTTTACAAATACGAATAAAAGGAATAATCTCAAATGAGATGATGTTTTCGGGCGTATCTCAAATACGGTGGAGTGTAATCAACCATGAGTATAGGTGTAAAAGTAAAAATCATCAATTTGGTAACCTCAGAATAATTCTTAGAACGTTCAAGGATGAACGTTTCTTTAAGAGGGGGAGAATGTAACGACCCGGCTTGTCGTTTTAAGAATTTATGCTCCGTTTGGTGACTTAAGGTCTTGAGTAGCTTCGCAATATGTATTATGACTCGCGTGTGTGGTCAAGTTTTGTTTTCGGAAGATTCGGAATTTAAATTTAAGAAAGATTCTCATTTCGAAGCTTAAATAGAAAGAGTTGACCGGAGAGTTGACTTTTGAGTAAACGACCACGGAATGGATTTTCGATAATTCCAATAGCTTTGTTAGGTGATTTGGGACTTAGGAGCATGTGAAATGTTTTTGTGATGTCCGGTGTAGAATTAGGCTTGAATTGGCGAAAGTTAGTTTTTGGTAATTTCCGGTCGGCAGTGGAAAATAAGCTATCGGCGTCGGAATGGATTTCGGAAGTGGGAACAGGTCCGTAATGTCATTTTGGATGTGTGTGCAAATTTTCAGATCAATCGGAGGTGTTTTAGTTGGTTTCGACATCCTTGGTGAAATTTAGAAGTTTCAAAGTTCATAGACTTGAGTTTGATGTGATTTTTGTGCTTTTTAGTTGTTTTTGGTGTTTCGAAGGCTCGGCTAAGTTTGAATGAGATTATGGGATGTGTTGGTATGTTTGGTTGAGGTCCCGGGGGCCTCGGGAGGATTTCGGAAGGTTAACGGATCAATTCAGACTCGAATGTAGCTGCCGAAATTTCTGGGCAGCTTCTGCATTTTTGTTTCGCACCTGCATGAACAGTAGAGTTAGAGACTACATATTTAACAAATAAGGTGGCTTATTATGTAAATAATATAATAATTCCTTTCTGACTCAATTATTCTTTTGATAATAATAGATTAGAATTATTCAACTAAATCATTAAATCCTTATTTTAATGATTGTCTCCAAATCAAACTCCTTAATTTCCTAATTTTTTGGAATCACAGTCTATAACTACCTTCATAATTCAATCCTGGATTTGCCTACAATTCTTCCTTAAATATTCGACCTTACGGAGACAGGATACATTAGATGACATTATTGTTTTCTTATATGAATTAAGTTATGGACATTTTGAATCTTTATTGATTTTTACTCGAACGCGAGAAAGATTGCAAATTATATGTTCCTTCTGGGGCTTACCAAATAAAGGAACAATACCGCGAAAATTTTGGACAGTATATATAAGGAGCAGTCTGAGTTTGCTTTCAATTTTGAACGAGATTAGAGCTTTTGGAGCGATTTTGAAGAGGGAAAACAATTGTTCTTCATTGAGGTAAGGATTTTGGATCCAATGACTCGATTACATGTGATTCAGGACCAAATAAACAATGTTTAATTGGGGAAAATCAGTAGAAAAAGGTGAAACTAGGGCTTGAGTTTAAGAGACCTTTTAGGGGCGATTTGAGGGGTCAACCAGACTCCGACTTCAGGGTTCTTTATATGTACAAACTCGTGAGATGATGAGGATCGTTTTGGTATAAAGTTTGTCAAGTTTTGAGATATGGTCCCAAGGCCGGATTTTGTTTAATTTCAGGTTTTTTTGCTAAAATTGATATTTTTCGATTGGAATTCATTCCCTTAGCATAATTGGATGTGAAAAATATGAACTTGGTAGATTTGGAGCACTCGGAAGTGACTCGAGAGGCAATCGTGTTGCAGAGTAGATTTTCGGGCTAGTTTGAGGTAAGTAATGTCTTTAAATCCTGTCCTGAGGGTATGAAACCCCGGACTTTGCATCCTTTCACGGTTTTGGAGTGATGCACACACTGGATGACGAGTGTGGGGCATGCACGGATTGGAAAATTGGAAAAATATGCCTTTTTAGGCAACTATTGAGTTGCGAAACCGCTTTTAAAGCATATGGTTATTAGTATTACTATGTTTTGTTATACTTGGGCTTTAAGCCATGTTTGGGGCCTAGTGCCGATCTGCTTTAAACCTCTTGGGGGTTATTTTACTAATATTCCTCACTTTGAAACTATGATTTTACACTTAGGCTTTCTTGTGAAATTGTTGACACTCATATTTGATGATATTACTATTTCTTGAAGTGAAATACTGTTTTGGGTCGAGAACCCTGTTTATTTATAGCTCGAGTGGCATGTTGAGAGTGTCTGACTGAGTGAGGCCGAGAGCCTATATTGTGAGGATATTTATGATATGAGAGAGGCCGAGTGCCTGAGAGATGATTTATGCCATGATTTGGCTTGTTTATAGCGCTTGGGCTGTAGGAGCCCCTCCAGAGTCTGTACACACGCCTAGTGAGTGCAGGTACCTACTGAGTGCGAGTGGCGAGTGATTGGGAGGTATGAGTGACTGTGAGGTGCTGAGTGACTATTATTGAGTGATGGTGAGGTGGTGAGGGAATATATATGAGTGATGATTATGGCCCGAGGGGCAGTTTTATGACGATATTTTATTGAGTTTTAATTATGATTCACTTTATTTTTCATACTGATATTTTCGGGAGTTTTACTGAGAAATATTGGAAAATATACTTGTTTCAAAGGATTTTTACTAAAACTGGTTTTCGAACTTATGTACACTTTATTGAGCCTGGGCATTTTACTGTTTATGGATTGGTGTATTTGTTGTTGTGTGTTTCTTATTCTTCAGACTGTGATTTATTTTCATTACTAATGAGTTTGCGTACTCATCATTACTCCCTGCATATCTGTGTGCAGATCCAGGAACTGGTTCGGAGCAGTAGCCTTCCGAGTTCGTTATCGTTAGCTTTTGGGATTTCGAGGTAGTTGTCCAGCGTCCACAGCTTCTCTATTTCCTTCCTTTATTAGTATTAGTATTTTATTCCTAGATATTGTTTATGACATTAGCAGAGTTAGTTTTATTCTTAAATGCTCGTGATCGGTTGACTCCAGTTCTGTGGGATATGTTTAGACTGTTAGATTATTATTGCAGTTTAAAGACTTAAAGAAATTTTTGTAGTTAGTTTGCTGGTTATTATTGATTTTTGAGAGATTATATTAAAATAAATGTGTAGTTATGTGATGGTTGGCTAGCCTAGTTCCACGATAGGTGCCATCACGACCTGTTAGGATTTGGGTTCGTGACAGCCTCAGTCCGAAGTGAAGCACACCTTCATAAAAGAAGAGGTAACAAAACTCCTTGAAATAGGGTCCATTCGGGAGGTCAAATATCCCGAGTGGTTAGCCAACGTAGTCGTTGTCCCCAAAAAGGTGAACAAGCTTAGAATGTGTGTAGATTATAAGGATATAAATAAAGCATGTCCAAAGGACTCTTTCCCTTTGCCTAACATCGATCGAATGATCGACACCACGACTGGCCACGAGATACTTACCTTTCTCGACGCTTATTCTTGGTACAACCAAATCCAGATGAACCCAAAAGACTAGGAAAAAACCTCTTTTATCACTAAGTATGGGACCTATTGCTATAACGTAATGCCCTTTGGGCTACAAAATGCGGGGGCCACATATCAACGCCTAATTAACAAGATGTTACAAAATGATAGGAGAATCAATGGAAGTTTGCGTTGACGACATGTTAGTTAAGTCCCTATGCACAGAGGACCATTTGACTCATTTGCAGGAAACCTTCGAGATCCCGAGGAAGTAAAACATGAAATGCAACTCTGAGAAGTGTGCCTTCAGGGTTGGCTCGGGCAAATTCCTTGGCTTTATGGTGTCGAATCAGGGAATCGAGATTAACCCCGACAAAATCAAAGCCATCGAGGACATCACCGTCGTGGACAGTGTAAAAGCCGTTCATCCGGACAAATAGCTGGCTTGGACGGTTTATTTTGAGATCATCGGATCGGAGTCACAGGTTCTTCTCCTTGCTTAAAAAGAAAAACGAGTTTACATAGACCCCGGAATGTCAACAAGCATTGGAGGAGCTGAACCTATCTAGCCCACCTTTGCTCCACACCCCAAAGGCAGATGAGAAGCTATATTTATATTTGGCGGTGTTCGAGATAGCGGTAAGTGGAGTGCTTGTAACGACCTGGCCAGTCGTTTTGGAGAGTTAGAGCCCCGATCCCCTGATAACTGTTCCTCCCATGTCTTATTAGGTTAATGGAGCAAGTCGGAGCATAGTGATGAAAATTGGAGTATTTTTGGACATATAGTCCTTTAAGGTGAGCTTTAACCTTAGAAATTGGGCCGGAGCGGGAGCTGTGTGGACAGATTCGGAATGGAAATCTGTCGACTCTGTTAGCTCCATTGAGTGATTTTGGGGTTGGGAGCATGTTCGGAATGTGTTTTTGAGGCCAGATGTAGATTTAGGCTTGAATTGGCGAAAGTTAGAGTTTTGGCGATTTCGGCCGATAGGTGAGATTTTGATATCGGACTCGGAATGGAACTCTAAAAGAGACAGCAGGTCTGGAATGTCATTTATGACCTGTGTGCAAAATTTGAGGTCATTCGAACGAGTTTAGACGTGGTTCGGCGTCGGAGGTGAATTCTTGAAAATTCCTAAGTTCTTAGGCTTGAATCTATGCTTATTTGATGATTTTGATGTTGTGGAGCGTGTTTTTAAGGATCGACCAAGTTCGAATAAGGTATTTGGACTAGTTGGTGGTTTTTTTTGAGGTCCCGGGGGCCTCGGGTGGGTTTCGGGTGTTCAACGGACACATCTTGGCCTTAACCCATTGCTGGTTTGCTGGTTTTACACCAGCAGTTTCTGGTTCACTGCGATCGCAGAGGGTAAATCATGGAAGCCTCTAGATTGTTCTCTGCGGTCGCAAGGTATGGTCCCCGATCGCAGAGCTTTCTAAGTTTGGTCTCCGCGATCGCATTCAACAGGTCGCGATTGCATAGGGTTTCAGGTTTGAGGGGTTAATCGGTGATGACTCTACGCGGTCGCGTGGCCATTTCCGCGATCGCATAGGTATTGGGGCGAGAGGGTACGCGATTGCATAGTGTTATTTTGACGCGTGGGATTCTTATTCTCCGCGATCGCGGCTGGGGCCCCGCGATCGCATAGTACAATGCCTGGGCAGAATGATAAAATCCCCATTTCGAACTCAAAGCCTATTTTCACCATTTTTGAGTTTGGGGAGCTCGGGAGAGGCGATCTTTGAGGGGTTTTTTACCTGGGTAATCGAGGTAAGTGATTTTCTACCACCATAGGTTAATTTCCACGTTCCTAATCTTAAATCCCACCCTTAAATTCATGATTTTCGAGTTAAAATTGGGGGAAAATGGAAGAAACTTTTTAGACCTAATTTTGGGGTTTTGATTGGGAAATTGACCTCCGATTTGAGAGATTTTCATATGGTTAGACTCGTGAGTGAATAAGAGTTCGGAAAATATAAATTTTACCCGAATCTGAGACGTGAGCCCGAGGGGCGTTTTGGTCAAAATTCTTAATTTCGCGTATTAGCTTCGAATTAATTAGTTAATTTGATTTCTTGAAATGATATTTACAATATGCAATCGAATTGAATAGATTTGGGCCACCTGGAGTTGGATACTCATGGCAAGAGAGTGGTACAAAGTTGATTTACGCAGTCGAGGTAAGTGGCTTGCCTAACTCTGTGTTGGGGAATCTCCCTTAGGCATTTTACTGGTTTTTTTTTTCTATAAAAACCCTGTGTACGTGAGGTGACGAGCGCGTGCACAAGATATTTTCACTGAAGTTCCTTATTTCTTTCTACATAATGTTTCCTTTTCGACTCTATTATTACTGTTATCATCCTATATGTTTCATTACCACATATCCCCTTCAAAATATATTGCATAAGCCCAAATTATCGGGCCGACTGGCCAAATGGGCTGTCGAATTGGTGGGTACGATATTGAGTATGAGCTCCGAACAACCATCAAGTCTCAAATATTAGTAGACTTTGTGGCAGAGTTTTTGCCAACCCTCATTCCTGGAGTAGAAAAGGAACTACTGCTGAAATCGGGAACTTCCTCGGGAGTATGGACCCTCTTTACGGACGGAGCCTCGAACGTGAAAGGGTCCGGACTTGGTATTGTTTTAAAACCACCTACGGGCAACATTGTTAGATAATCAACTAAAACTGTTAAGTTGACCAACAACGAGGCCGAGTATGAGTCTATGATCGCAGGTCTTGAATTAGAAAAGAGCTTGGGAGAAGAGGTCATTGAAGCTAAGTGCGACTCCCTACTGGTAGTTAACCAGGTAAACGACACTTTCGAGGTACGAGAAGATAGGATGCAAAGATATTTTGACAAGTTGCATACACTTTACACCGCTTCAAAGAATGGACTCTGCAGCATGTACCTCGAGAACAAAATACCGAAGCCGATGCACTTGCCAACTTGGGATCATCGGTCGACGAAGATGAAATTAACTCGGAGACCGTCGTCCAGCTCTCAAGGTCGGAATCGAGGAAGGGCACGCTGAAATAAATTCGACAAGCTTAACCTGGGATTGGAGAAACAAGTATATCGAATACTTGAAAAACGGGAAGGTACCCTCGGACCCCAAGGAATCAAGGACCTTACGAACTAAGGCAGCCCGGTTCACATTGGAAGATGACTGAAAATTATACATAAAGGCATGCGATGGTCCATTGGCCGTATGTCTAGGGCAGGGAGATACTGATTATGTGTTACAAGAAATCCATGAAGGCACCTGTGGAAACCATTCTAGCGCCGAGTCACTAGTTCGAAAGGTCATCAGAGCAGGATACTATTTGGATAGCATGGAGAGGGACGCTAAGGAGTTCGTTCAAAAATGTGATAAATGTCAAAGGTTTGCACCAATGATTCATCATCCCGGTGAACAGCTTCACTCGGTCCTATCCCCGTGGCCATTCATAAAATGGGGGATGGACATCGTCGGACCTCTACCATCGGCCCCAGGTAAAGCTAGATTCATACTGTTTATGGCTGACTATTTCTCTAAATGGGTTGAAGCACCGACCTTCAAAAACATTAGGGAAAAAGAAGTTATCGACTTCATATGGGATCACATTGCATGTCTATTTGGTATACTTGCTGAGATAGTTGTAATAATGAAAAATAGTCCGTCGGAAGAAAGGTGACAAAATTCCTCGAAGATCAAAAAATAAAGATGATTCTATCGACGCCATATCACCCTAGTGGAAACGAACATGCTGAGTCAACAAATAAAACTATCATTCAAAACTTGAAGAAAAGGCTGAACGAAGCCAAAGGAAAGTGGAAAGAAAAGTTTCCTGAGGTTCTATGGGCATATAGAACAACATCGAAATCCAGCACCAGAGCAACCCGTTTTTTTGGTCTACGGATCAGAAGCCTTAATACTCGTCGAAGTCAGAGAGCCCAGCGCCAGATTCTGACACGCAACAAAAGAATCGAACTGGGAGGCAATGAATACTAGCCTCGAATTATTGGATGAGATACGAGAAATGGCGCTCGTTCGAATAGCTGCTCAAAAACAAAGAATCGTGAGATACTACAACAGAAGAACCAATCTTCGACACTTCAAAGTCGGGTACTTGGTCTTAAGGAATATCACAATCAATAATAGAGACCCTAACGCAGGAAAACTCGATCCTAAGTGGGAAGGACACTATCAGATTCTCGACATAGTCGGCAAGGGATCATACAAGCTTGCAATATGGACGGTGAGCCACTGTCAAATAATTGGAACGTATAACTTCTCAAGCGATATTATTTCTAAGGTATGGATCTTTCCCTTTTCGTTTGGTTAAATACATAAACAAACTTATTTCCGGTACTCAGCTCGAGGAATCGAGACCTCCGGTTTTAAAGTACGCGTTTCACTCTTTTTCCCTTAGACCGAATTTTATCACAAATGGGTTTTTCCGGCGAGGTTTTTAACGAGGCAATAACTATGTGCTACCTGGGGATAATTCAACAGTATCCAAGGCTTCTTTGCAATCAACCTCAAATACTGAGGGGCATCACCCTTGGATGTTCTACAAATGGTTCTCGATAGGGAAAATCTTGTAATGGGCCAAGCGGTCGGATGAACCGTGTCCATGTAGAATGGCCGGTCCCCGATAACAAAACATGTACGCATGTAGGAGTAAGACAAAGAAGTTCTCCCTGTTTTGAAAACATCTCGTGTTTAAAGTATGATTTCTATTATATAAGTCATATGTTTATGATCTATTGCGCAAAACTAACACTCATGAAGAACGGCCCACAAGCTGAATGCAAACGTATCTCGAACACTCAGGGACTGCTTACTCGATCTATTTGAAGTTCAAAGTTATAAGACCTCAAAGAGGCACCCCCGATGTACGGGCCAATTCCATCACACTTGGGGACTAACACTCCGAACAAATTCGAAATGTTATTGGGAAACAAGTCCAAGAGACATACCCGAAGGCTACGACCATTAAAGACTACGACCATATAAAAAGGCTACGACCAAAGTTGCGCAGATCGGAGACTTCCGACTTCCGCCATAAACTAAAGGCCTTCAAATACTTAAAAAAACCGGTTAAATAAGGCTACTCTCAGAAAAGCAAATAAAGGCTTCGATAAAATCAGCCCCCAAATAATTCAAAGGCTTTCGATAACATCATCCTTCGAGATGTTAAATCATCTCACAACACATACAGGTTAAGAAAACCTGGGTTTCGATCGCCGAACCCTTGAAAAACCCAATGGGTATAAAAAAGAATGCTAAGGGATAAGAAATTTTCATTAAGTCTTTTAGCCGAAAAGGAAAATTTATAGCCACTTTTAGAGGCCAAACTGGCCCAATCTAACGAAGCCTAAGGGCCAATATCATGAGCCAAAATGCTGATACAATTAAAGACCGAGACCTCGTTCTCGCTCAAATTCGAACCCAAGGATTCGGTCATCACGAGTTTAAATAAACAATCAAAGATATAATGACAAGCTCAAAATCTTAACGATCTAAGGGCTTACCCTACTATAAAGTTATTCGAGTTGGGTTCTGATAGCTCGAAACAAGTCTTCCCCGAGACGAACTCTCAAATGAGCTTCGGAATCAAGGACTTGCCTTCGTAACTTAGGGACTTGTCCCCCGAAAAGTAAATGCCTAAGGGTGTATTCCGATCGCAAATTAAGCTAAGAGAATATTTCAGTAGAGAAAATAAAAACATACAAGGACACAGAGATATCAGAAAATATCTTTCATTACAACAAAAATATATGTACAAAAAAGGGCAAATCAAGGCCTTACAAAAAAGAAGAAAAAAAAAAGAAGCTAAAACCTAGCTATTATTGGGGCCTACCCCCTCCACATCAGCTTCTTCCCGAAAAACTTGGTCGGGGGCATCTTCATCGGCAACCTCGCCTCCATCTTCTCCGCTACCAGACGAGTCATCATCATCATCATCGTCCGAACAGACAAGCTGCCTGTCCTCAGCCTCGAGCTCTTTGGCCCGAGCAATCTCTTCGGAGAGGTCAACATCTCGAGCTTGAACTTCCTCGAGGGCTTCCCTCCAGGGTCAGCACTTAGCTAATTTTCTACGGTGTTGCTCCCGATCAGAAGCCTCCCTCAGCTGGCTTGAATTGCCACAGCATCAACCCGGTACTGCGCTATGGATTTGTCTGCCTGACTTTGGTCTTTTCAATTTCAGCCTTGGCCTCGCCGAGCCCGGCTTTGAGCTCATCGACCCTTTTCGCCAGAGAAAAGCTACTTTCTTTGAGGTTCAGGAGCTGGGCCTCCCGCGAAGATAACTTGGCCAAAGTCGCTTCTTTTTCAACAGCGAGGCAGTCCATGTTGGCCACTGATTACATTCGGTCTTGACCTGATCGACCTCCGCCCGAAGGAGACCGATCTTCTCCACCTTCTGCTGCATCTAAGATTTCGAAGGGTTAACTTCCACAGTCAGGTGGACCCAATGTTGTATCAGCAAGGCAGTTACCTGCTTATCCAGCTCGGCCTTTTCCTCGTGCGCCTTGGCTAGTTTCGCTTGGAGGTTCTTTATGACCTCGTCTTTTTAGTCTGCAAGGACCCTTCAGAAAGTTCATATCTGTCAAGACCCTCAATAGTTCGGCTTCGCACTGACTAAGATCGGAGTAGAATTTAGCAAAAGCTTGTACAGAGGAAAAGAACACAGGTTGAGAAAAATAGAATATAAATGAGGACGACCAAAAGTCAATAAACACTTACCTTAGAGAAAAGGCACTGTGCCTTTGACATGAGGACCAAAACATCAGTGATATGAGAGGAATCATCGCTCCCCATAAAGAAATCCTAAAAAGGATCACCAGTGCTGGAGCCTCCGCCGATATCAAGGGTCTTCAACATTTGGGCATCCCTAATCGCCCCTTCAAAAAAGACCGGCATGGAAGACGTTTGACCTATTGTCATGGCCCTGAGTGAATTTCTCGGGGCGTTCTTATCGACATTCCTGGTCTCTAAACCGGCCTATCCCAGTGTAGAAGTTGACGATTGAGATACTGCCTCGACCTCGGGAGAGTCGGGGTTCACCCCTAATTTATTTTTTGAAGCCTCCTCTCTGTGAGGCTCAATTGCAACAGGCGGCAATTCGGGATGCGTAGCAACCTCGATGTCTTTTCGAGGACGGGATAGCAGCACCGAGGAGTTTTATTCCTCCTCTTCCTTGTCCTGATCCCTCAGTTTTTGGGTCGTCTCCGCTATAAGACCGAATGTTCTTCTCCTCACCTTTCGAGGCTTGGGCTTAGAGGCTTCGGATGGGGAGGTGCCTTTCCTTTTCTTATTCTTTCCTGGCCCTCGAGCCGGGAATTCAACTTTGCCACCTTTGCTCAAACGCCTCCTGATGACATCTTTGGTCAAACCTACATAAAACGGAGATTAGCAATGGAAAAAAGAAGGGGGATAGTAACTTCAAAATACACGAGAAGGCGCCTTACCATGGTTCTTGGCTTCCCACTTGCCTTTACATAGATCTCTCCACACTTGTTAAGATCGGGTCCAAGTGGAGGTTAGCCTGTGTATCCAATCTTCAAAATCAGGCACCGCCTCGGGCATCCAAGCTTTGACTGCATAGTCAAAGGAAAACGTGAGGAAAAATCTACTAGGACACCAAACCAAAAGAACAAAAGATACTCATGATTGGCTTTCCATTCCTCGGGGAACGACATCTTGTCTTCAGGTATTATGTCACAGGGTGAGGACCCGTATAAATCGACTCATCCAGCCTTGATCTTTGTCTTCATCAATGTTAAAAAATAAAGCTTTGCTCGCCCGACAATTAAGTCTGATCAAGCCTCGATAGAGTCGGGGTCTGTACAACCGCATGAGATGGTCCAATGTGAACTCCAAACCCCCGACCTTGTTGGAGAAGTAGCGCAGCATTATCACTAGGCGCCAACACAAGGGATGAAGTTGACCAAGCATAACCTCGTACCTCTTACAGAAGTCAAAGATCACGGGGTCGACGGGACCTAGGGTGAAGGGGTAAGTATACATACTCTAAAACCCCCTCACATGATTCTTGCACAACCACCTACAGGCCCCACATGCAGTCTGCTTTCATGGTATCGATATGGCCCCTGGTAATTGAACACATGTACACTGACATGTTCTCATATCGGCCCGGCACCGACGAGGGATTATCGACCTTAAAATCGATCTTGAGGATGCAGGAACCGAGCACGTATTCGTGAACAGCCGATTTTACCAGCTGGTTCAGATGAAGAAGATGGAGATTTCTCCTTTTGTTGTACTGTCTTGGAGGTCTTTGCCATTGGTATATGAGTTGAAAGTAAAAGGAAGAATATCGGGCCGGTGGTTCCAGTAGGAGTAGCGGCGGTTTGATGAACAGTGGTGAGAAGGAAACGAAAGGGTTTGCATGCTCAAAGGGTTGTGATCAAAGCAAAGTAAAACTTTGAATCTATTATAAATCTGGTATTTGTAGGTTCAAAATGGAGGTTCAGTGCCGCTAGTGGCTGACCAACGACTCACATGCACTTATGGCTCTTGGGGACCAAACCGACAGGACGTTTCGACCATATCTGTTGCCTACGTCATAAAAATGGCATCACGATCGAGGTATGGAGAATATCGAGGCTCAAATCGTTTCTTATATTTTCATTCTAAGGAACGCGGGTACTATCTATATACGGTAAAAATCGAAGACGCCCGAGACTGAAAGTTCGAGGAGTATGTCTCGATTTTGAATTAGGAATCGAAGTGTGTTCGAGCTCACCAAATAGGGAGGATGAAATATATAGGAAGGCTATATCGACATCACAGTAACCGAATCACGAAATATTCGCGCTCAATGGCAAGAATCTCAGAGCCGTTAGAGCTATTAACGGTTAACAATGCCAATCATATAATTTACTTCCCCGATTAAAATCACTCCTTATTTAGGTTCCTCTACTTTATAAAGAGGAACCCTATTCATTTGTAGGGGGCATCATCATCGTTATCATCGCGTTCAATCTCTTATTTACATTAGTGAATAGAAACACCCCTTTTATTTACTATTAACTCTTGGTATCCAAGTTGTTCATATTATTATTGCTGTTTACTGTTATCGACAACTGTCCTTGAGTCCAATCCAGATCGAGGTCATTAACTCGCTGTTGCACGGGTTCAGTCTATATAAATCGTTTGATTCATTTACTTACTTAGTCTTTTACCAATTAGCATTGAATTAAATCGTGTATCATTATAACCACATTACAAATTTAATTGTTACTTGTATTTCGAGGTAAACAAAATAAAAAAAGAATTTGTATAAAATAAATTTTAATTGATATTAAAGTCTTAAATATTAGGATGTCATATATAGTCAAATAAGAAACTATCTAATAAATGAATTTTAGATAATCTCAAAGTCCTAAATTTTAAGAAATTAAAATTTTATAATGTGAAAGTGTAGGAGTGGGTGGTGGAAGGGAAGATAAGGAGGGAGGTGTCTATATCGGAAAACCAGTTCGGGTTCATGCCGGGTCATTCTAGTACGGAAGCTATCCACCTTATCAGGAGGTTGGTGGAACTGTACATGGATACGAAGACGGATTTTCATATGGTGTTTATTGAACTGGAGAAGTCGTATGACAAGGTTCCTAGGGACGCCGTTTGGAGGTGAAAGGTGTGACGACGGCTTATATTAGGGCATTAAAGGATATGTATGATGAAGCTATGACTCGGGTTAGGACTGTGGGAGGTGACTCAGAGCCTTTTTCGGTTGTTACTAGGTTGCACCAAGGATCTGCGCTCAGCCCCTTCTTATTTGATCTGGCGATGGATGCATTAACACACCATATCTAAGGAGATGTGCCATGGTGTATGTTGTTTGCTGGTGATATAGTTATGATTGATGAGACGCGAGGCATCGTGAATGGGATACTGGAGGTATGGTGGTAGGCCTTGGATTCTAAAGGTTTCAAGTTGAGTAGGACTAAGATGGAATATGTGGAATGTAAGTTCAGCGACGTGACGGGGGAAGCGGATGTGGAAGTCAGGCTTGACTCCCAGGTCATCCTCAAGAGAGAAAGTTTTAAGTACTTAGGGTCAATTATCCAAGGAGATGGGGAGATAGACGGGGATGTTATGCACCATATTAGGGTGTGGTGGATGAAATGGAGGTTAGCGTCTGGATTCCTGTGTGCCAATAATATGAACTCAAAGTTAAGTTCTATAGAGTGGTGGTTAGACCGGCCATGTTGTATGGAGCTGAGTGTTGGCCAGTCAAGAATTCACATACCCGAAAGATGAAAGTATAAGAAATGAGAATTTTGAGATGGATGTGTGGGCACACTAGGTTGGATAAGATTAGGAATGAAGATATTGGGGAGAGGGTGGGCGTGACTCCCGTGGACGACAAGATGCGGGAAACATGACTAAGATGGTTCAGACACGTGCGGAGGAGAAGCCTAGATTCACCTGTTAGGAGGTGTGAGCGGTTGATTTTGGCATGTACGAGAAGAGGTAGAGGGCGGCCTAAGAAGTATTAGGGCTAGGTGATCAGGAAGGACATGGTGCGACTTCAGATTTCCGAGGACATGGCTCTTAATAGGAACATGTGGAGGTCGAGCATTAGGGTGGTAGGCTAGGGAATAGTCGTGAGGTCTTCCCTCTTTGTACCAGATAGTCTGATAAAGTTTTGTTTAGGTTTGTTAGCGGTCTATGTTGTGTTTACATTGTTGTTTTGCATAGTTTTGTGTTATTGTCCTTTCACCTATTTGTTGTTGTTATTTTCTTTTTGACATCTTTTGTTGTTATATGCCTTTTACTTTATTTCTTTTATGATATTATTATCTCTTTTGTTGAGCTGAGAGTCTCCGGGAAACAGCCTCTCTACCCTTTTCGGGATAGGGGTAAGGTCTTCATACACTCTACTCTTCCCAGACCCACTAGTGGGATTTTACTGGGTATGTTGTGTTGTTGTTGTTGACATTTATTTTTAAAAGGGTAAAAAAGGAAAACAATATTTTTACTATGAGACTTCGTGCTTTTAATATAAATATAGATATGTAACCAATTATACTGCATGCTCAGAGGTAATGCTTAAGATTGTTAGTTAGATCTTTTAAAGTCCATAAGAGGAATTAATCCAAAGAAATTACTATTTGCTCTATCCTCATGTGATGTGATACGCTCAAATTACACTTTAAAATAGTGTAAAGAGGTTGATGTCAAACATAATAACCCAACTAGGTTGGGGTCGAGTCCCACAAGGAATAGGCGTGAAAAGGTTACTTGAATATTGTGAAGCTTAACTTAAATCGTAATTCTATTCCGTTAGCTTAAAGAGAGTATCGTAATGGAGTGAAATAAACAAATATGATTCTATAAGATTGTAATTAATTTGATTAACTAAACCAAGGTTGTGTCCCCTTCAATGTAATATAATGCTATCGGTGTTAATATGATATATTTCTAATGGAAGGTCCTTTTGATATGCAAATGATTTCTTAATGACTACCCAATATTTTCCAATAGTTGGGTAGTATTTCCTCTTTATGATTTTTCCAAATATAAAAGAGTTGCAATTAAGGACAATCAATTCATGCCAAATAAAATTCACTTATTCCTAAGCGATTCTATTAAACAAGGTTTAATGCCTTGAGTCTTTGATATTTACTTCTGCCAAACCCTAACCAATTTTTCCAAGTAAAGAAAGAGTATAATGGCACTTGTTAGTGTTTGCAACCACCAACAATAAATGAGGAATGAGAAATAAATATATATCAACCACCATTATATATATATATATATATATATATATATATATATATATATATATATTCTTATACACACACACATGAATATTACACANACATTACACCCATTTAGGGTCCAGAACCTTAGTATTTAAAACTAGCTTCTCATACTAAAATACAAAAGGATAATAATATTCAATGCCATAATGCTTACAAAAGTGCAAGATTCTTCACTCTAAAGCTTCCAAAAGATGGACTATTCAATGCTTGTATTGTAGCTTCTTTTTCAGACAAGATGCCCCCACAAAACCCTAATAAATCTATTTATAATGGGCTAAAAATCGGGACTAATTTTGGACAAGATTTCCCTTGCAGGCACCTCATGCGACCGCATATCTGTCGCAAAACAGGTATGCGGTCTGCATATTCTTCAATTCCATCACAAATCTTCAGGTTCTAGTTCCAGGTGTCGATCACATAGCGGTTATGCGGTTCGCATACCTGATATGTGATCGCATTTTCCATCGCAAATTGTGAGAAGCTGACTCTTCTGGAAGTTTGTGGTCCGTTATGTGGCTCGCAAACTTGTTATGCGCTCGCATAATGGACCGCATAATTTTCATTCAGTTTGTCCATTTGAATTGTTCTACTCTTTGATTGCTCCTCGTGATTTGCGGTCCGCATGTGAGTTCTATGGTCCGCATTTGAGTTATGCGGCCACATTCTTGTCTTCTTTTTGCTCTTTTGTGGCTTTTTGACTTCATTTCCATGTTTTTGGGTCCTCAAGCCTCATGTACTGCAAAACATTAAAACTTCATATGAATTAACGAACAAATGCATTTAGAATGAGCTAAAATCTAAGTAATTGGTATTAAATGTGCAAAATTTCTACGGCACATCATGATGTTATTAGATTGAGAAATTTAATAAATAAAGAAAGAGTTGTGAAGCTTGTGATTTGAAGAAATCTATAAATATTTGTGCGATTATTAATGGAAAAATAAAAAGTTAATTATTTTTAAATATTAAAATTTATCAATCTTTTAAAATTACTTTTAAATACAAAAATTTATCATTCTTTTTTAAATAGACAAAAGATAAAAGTGTATCACATAACTTTGAACAATTATTACTCCACTTAACACATAAAATAAAAAAGGTCTAACTCCGAACGGATTTCCAGCAAGGAAAAACCAAAACATGAAAGGAGAAAATGTAGTAATACGGAAGATTCGGCGGGCAGAGCCCCACAAGACTTTATTTTCGATTTTGAACCTATTTATTTTTTTATTTATTTTTTGCCCAGAAAAATACTAATTAGGGGTTTATGTTTGGACAAGGGTTATTTTGAATTTTTAAAAACTTTTGTGGCAAACGTAAAATCTAATAGGGCCAAATTTTGGTTCCAAACCAAAGATAAATTCTCATTGGCGATCACTCTCGCTCAATAGATAAATTTTGGTTCTTTAAAATCATCTAGGTTTAGGATGAAATTTAACATCAGAATCACAATAAGCAATGAATCAAAGTTATTTGTTGAAGCTTCACTTCTTCCATTTCTCTAAAAAGCAGCGATTTTAAGCTTTTTACACTTGAAGAGATATACAAGTGTGGAACCCTAACTTTTTATTTTTGTGCTTTTTCATAGTTCACTGAATAGTTTTGCTTTATTTTTCCGAATTACACACTTTTTATCTCCAATTGTACATAAGAGTCTTGGCAAAGATAAAAAATAAAAATAAACTGGATAAAATAGAATAAGAAAATGGCATCAGGAACAATACATCAATAGGAAAGTCCAGTGGACATTCCAGAAAAAAAAAATCGAGAGTAGGTAACGAAGAAATATATGATTTCAATATACTGGATGCGTCTAATTAGTTGATTAATACACAAGTAGAAGAAGAAATGATTCCAACGATGAGGAAGATGAAATTGCTGAGGATGAAGAAGAAGGAGAAAATGATGGTGATAGTGAGGAAAAAGAAACATCTGAAAACGAAGAAGGAAAAAACATTATGATAGTGAGAAAAAAAAGAAGATGATGATGATTAGAAGGAGGAGGAGGAGACTAATGTTGGTCGTACAATGTTGAGATGACCATAAACGTTCGAAGGTATTTATTGATCACATAGCGGGATAAGTTTGGTGGTTTTTTTCCCCACAAGATCTCAGTGAGGTCGAAGATGCAATTGTGTGGGGTATTCAAAAATCTTGTGAAGGAGTTAGACGTTGTAATAGAGTTTGAAAACAATTATTTTGTGCACTTCTTGAAACTATCAAAATACTGGGTTGGATTCTATGGATAAATGGTTCATTCTCTTTCGTCAAGTTATGAATTACAATAATCAGTGTGAGATATGGTTTATAATGAAGGAAGTGCCCTGTTGTTTGGGTAGGGAGTTTGTGTTGGTAATAAGGTTGGATTGCAGGAAATTTCTAAAGATAAGAAGTTGTTAAAGATCCAAAAAGAGGTGAGAAATTATGACAAAATATATAGGATAAAAGAGAAAGAGTGACCCAGAATAGGCCGATGATTTTGATGGAAATGAGTAAATTGACCAAGGAAGAGAAGTTTAAGGCTTCATTGGTGCATTTTGTTCAAACCATCTTGTTGGTCCGCAATACGTTGATTTTTTATTTTGAAGAAGTGGGTTACCATAATGTGATGACCCGATAGATCATCTTATATTTTAGAACCAAAATCTGCGCTATGAAGTTTTAAACACCTGATTTTAGTCTTCCTTGATTTGCGTGCACTGTCCGGGCGTCTTTCTGGAAAGCTTATATATTAAGAAATTGAGAAAATATGATTCTTAGACTAGTTGCTTACTAAATTGATCGTTCCTATCGTGTTTATGGGTTTTGTGATAATTGAGTATTGATTCAAAAGTTGAGATTGGTATTGTAGAGCCATTCTTGTTAATGTTGATTCTATCTCCCTGATTTATACTTGTTCATTGTTATGTGGTAAGGGAGAGTGTTAAAGCACGAAGGGTGATGCCATACCATATTGTGAGTGTTAAAGCACGAAGGGTGATGCCGTGCCATATTGTGAGTGTTAATGCACAGAAGGTGATGTGGTGCCATGTTATGAAGGTTAATGCATGAAGGGCAATGCATGAAGGGCAATGCCGTGCCATATCTATTGATTCATGTTGTGAGGTTGAGAGTAAAAGCACGAAGGATGATGCCGTGCAATTTTTCTTATTCTGTATGCTTGGTTTTACTTGTTAAAGGCATATTGACTGTTCTGGTTATCTTTTTCGCTGTAGATCTTATATCTTGTACCCTTTAGCATGTCCCACTTCCTAGTATTACATGTTTATCTAGTACTCATTGTTATATTTTACATACACTATTATCTGCACAAGTTTATTATGTGGGTGTCTTGTCATAGCCTCGTCACTACTTCGTCGAGGTTAGGCTCGACACTTACGAGTACATGGGGTCAGATGTACTCATACTACACTCTGCACTTCTTGTGCAGATTTTGGTACCGACCCTAGTTGATCGTGAGGTTAACAACTGGACTTGCATGTCGGAGACACAAGGTAGATCTACTGGTGTCCGCAGACCCTAGGGTCTCTTCCTAGTTTGTTTATTTACTGTTTCCTTTCATTCAGAATAGTTGTACTTTTTTTCCAGACTTTGTTTGTAGTAAATCATAGAAGCTCGTGAGTTGTGACTCCAGATCCTAGAAGTATAAGATATTATGGGGTTTATGTTATTTAGCAAATCATTTTTAGCTTCTGTTTAGCTTAATTGTTCTTGTTATTGAAATTGACTAAAACTGGCTTAAGAATCCTCTAACGTTGGTTTGCCTATCAAGTGAAACGTTAGGCACCATCACGATCTCGAAGGTGGGAATTTTGGGTCGTGACAAGATGGTATCAGAGCACTAGGTTGCTTAGGTCTCACAATTCACAAGCAGGCTTTGTAGAGTCTGGAGGATCGGTACGGAGACGTCAGTACTTATATTCTAGAGGCTATGAAGTTTAGGAAAAAATTTCACTTATATTCTTCTCTGTTGTACGATTTTATTATATTATTGCTAATTGAACTCTTCCACTCTTGTTCTCTCGCAAATGGCGAGAACACATACCGCATCTTCAGTTGAGCAGCACCTAGAGCCCCCGGTGGTAGCTCCTACGAGGGGCCGGGGTGAAGGCCAAGGTCGTGCTAGAGGCCGAGGTAGGGGCAAAGCTCAGCCCAGAGCTCGAGCAGCAACACCGACACCAGTAGTGGAGCATCAGGTAGAGTTTGACGAGGAGGTTCCAACCCAGTCTGTTCCTGTCAGACCAGCTCAAGTCCCGGAGGGGTTCATCGCCACCTAGTACTTCAGGATGCTTTGGTCTGTTTGGTGGGACTTATGGAGAGTGTGTCCCAGACTAGCACATTTCCCATGGAACCAGCCATCTCTAAGGCTAGGGGAGGAGCACAGACTCCTTCTGCTCACACTCCGGAGCAGATGGCTCCCTAGTATCAGATTACAGCAGCTTAGTCAGTCGGAGTAGTTCAGCTGGTTGTTGCGGCGCAGGACGATGATGGGCCAACTATGTCTTCTGAGGGCTTATTGAGATTGGAAAAGTTTACCAAGCTCTTTCATGTTCACTTCAGTGGTGCACCTTCTTAGGATCCCCACGATTATCTTGACCGCTATGAGGTTCTGCATAACATGGGGATAGTTGAGACCAATGGGATCAATTTTGTTGTGTTTCAGATGACGGGTTCCCCCAAAATATGGTGGAAGGATTTTGTATTGACCATACTAGCTGGTCCACCCGCTATTACTTGGGTCCAGTTCTCTCAGATATGTCTTGAAAAGTTTCTTCCTATCACATTGAGAGAGGAGTATTGTCGACCATTCGAGCATCTCCAATAGGGCAGTATGTCCGTCACTCAGTATGAGACCCTCTTTGTGGATTTGGCCCGTCATGCTATTCTTCTGCTTCCTACTGAGATAGAGAGAGAGGGTAAGGAGGTTTATTGAGGGACTTGCTTAGCCTATCAAGTTGCATATGGCTAAGGAGACTTGTAGTGAGATTTCTTTCCAGGCAGCTGCCAATGTCGCCAGGCGAGTTGAGATGGTTCTTGCACAAGGAAGTAAGGGGTTTGACAAGAGGCCTCGTCATTCTGGTGGGTTTAGCGGTGCCTCGTCTGGAGGCAGGGGTACTTTTGGTAGAGGCCACCCTCCTAGGCCATTTCATTCAGCCCTCCAGGAATCCCACGGTGCTTTAGGTGGTCGTGGCTCTCATATGCCTTATTCTGATCAGCTAGCCTATAATGCACCACCAGCTCCTATTAGTGCACCTCTGGTCCAGAGTTTTCAGGGTGGTTACTCAGGTTGACAGGGTCAGTTTCAAGGTCAGCAGTCACAACAGCCGAGGTCATGTAATACGTCTGGTGATCCGAGGCACATTGCTAGATTTGTCTCTCGTGCATCGAGCTATTCACAACATCAGGGTTCTCGTGCCATGGTCTCGGCACTAGGTGCTTCACCGCCCTTTCAGCCAACTAGAAGTAGGGGTTAGGAAGCTAGAAGTGGTGGTCACGCCATTAGAGAGGTCAGGCCGCTAGAGGTGGATGCCAGCCAGCTTGGGGTCGTCCTAGAGATGTAATTCAGAGTGGTTGGTCCCAGCCTTGATGCTATACTTTTCCGGCCAAGCCTGAGGCTGAGTCATCTGACGCTATTATCACATGTACTATTTCAGTTTGCAGTAGAGATGCTTCAGTTCTATCTGATATGGGTTCTACTTACTCCTATGTGTCATCCTATTTTGCTTTATATTTGGTTGTGCCTCGTGATTCTTTGAGTGCTCCTGTGTATGTGTCCACACCTGTGGGGGATGCTATTGTTGTAGATCGTGTTTATTGTTCGTGTGTGGTCACCATTGGGAGTCTTGAGCCTAGGGTAGATCTTCTACTTCTCGATATGGTTGATTTTGATGTTATATTGGGTACAAATTGGTTGTCACCTTATCACGCTATATTGGATTGTCACGCTAAGATAGTGACCTTAGCCTTGCTGGGGTTTCCTCGATTAGAGTGGAGAGGGACACTTGGCCATTCTACCAGCAGGGTTATCTCTTATATGAAGGCTCGAGATATGGTTGAGAAGGGGTGTCTATCTTAGTTGGCTTATTTCCGCGATTCTAGTGCGGAGGTTACTTCCATGGATTCAGTACCAGTTGTCCGTGAGCTTACAGAAATGTCTCCTGCAGAACTACCGAGGATGCCACCCGATAGGGACATTGATTTCTCTATTGATTTTGCTCCGGGCACTCAGCCCATCTCTATTCCGCCATACCGCATGGACACGCCTTTGTTGTTCGTGAAGAAGAACGATGGATCAATGAGGATGTGCATAGATTATTGGCAGTTGAACAAAGTCACCATCAAGAACAAGTATCCATTGCTGAGGATTGATGACTTATTTGATCATCTTCTGGGTGCCAAGGTAGTTTCGAAGATTGATTTGAGGTTTGACTACCATCAGTTGAGGATTAGGGCATCCGATGACCCTAAGACAACTTTTCGGACTCTGTACATGCATATGAGTTTCTAGTGATGTCTTTTGGGATTCCCCTGCAACATTTATGGATTTGATGAACCGAGCCTTATTCTGAATCCTTTACGATTGTGTTTATTGATGATATCTTGATCTACTCCTACAATCGAGAGGAGCACGAGTATCATCTTCTGATTGTACTTCAGACTTTGAGAGACATCTAGTTATATGCTATGTTTTCAAAGTGTGAGTTTTGGTTGGATTTGTCG
Source organism: Nicotiana undulata (assembly GCA_005239495.1). Taxonomy (NCBI): domain Eukaryota; kingdom Viridiplantae; phylum Streptophyta; class Magnoliopsida; order Solanales; family Solanaceae; genus Nicotiana; species Nicotiana undulata. The sequence goes on from ML287451.1 coordinate 36,304, forward strand.
CTTTCGTGGGAGACGTTGTATCAGTAAAGGGTATTCAGGTAGACTCTAAGAAGATTGAGCCAGTTCAGAACTGGCCTAAACCAACTTCAGCCACAGAGATCAGGAGTTTCTTAGGTTTGGGAGGTTATTACCGTCGATTTGTGGAGATATTTTCATCTAAAGCAGCCCCGTTGACCAGGTTGGCCTAGAAGGGTGTCCCGTTCGGATGGTCCGATGAGTGTGAGTCGAGCTTTCAGAAGATCAAGACTACTTTGACTACGTAATTTTAGGGTATGTAAAAATCACAAAGATACATAGAGATTCATACCATAAAAGAGTGAGAACGAACATACACGGAAAAGGTCAAGAAACTGAACAAATTTTGGTTCGAAGTTGAATAGATCCGCTTGAAATGTTTAGGCAAGTGGTATATAGAAGGTTCCAGTACACGGGGAGGTAGAATATGGCAAGAAACAACTAGGTAATCCCATGTCAGTTGGGATTGAAGGGAGACAATTGGGGGGGGGGGGGGAACGACTAAGGCTTGGGCAGAGAGGTGAGAGAGGTTTGAGAGTATTTGAAGGCGACAGGTGAAGGGAAATGGTTAGGGTTAGGGTAGGGTTTGGTTAATTAGAAGGGTAGGAATAATGTGGGTCGTTGATCTCAGAGATCTACAACCACGATTAGTCAAGGGTTCTGGGTCGAGTTAATTAATTGGTTGGGCTGAGGGGTTATTTGGTTTGGGCTCAAGTATTATTTGGATGGGGTTGGGTTAATTTAGGTCCGAAATTATGATCAATTTACGGCTAGATTTTAAATACCCAATTTGAACAAATAAATAATTTATAAAAGTAATAAATAAATAACAAAAATATCATTTGTGCATAAAAATGATTAAGATAATTACTTAACATTATAGAAATACAAAAAGTCATTTTCTGCATAAATAATATAATTATATAGGCATATGGGCTATTATTGCAAAAATGTGCAATTTAGCCTAAAATAAATTTAATTATAAGAAATGCATTAAAAATTATTTTATACCTCACATAGGTACAAATGACAAGTTTAGATGATTAAATCATCATAAAATAATTTGGAGGGTAATTATTGAATATTTATATAATAAAAGTGCAGAAATAAACTGATTTATGAAAAATTATGAAAAATACTTATGTATGCTTATAAATCAAATGATGATGCATATGCACTATATTTGGAAGTGTGTGTGTGTGTATATATATATAATTTTTTTTAAAAAAATATGAGGGAACAATTGGTATCAACAACTGCCACTCTTTACTCGGGAAGGATGAAAGAGTTGTCAGGTAAAGAAATGATGACCGATTTTGACCGAATGGGGTGATTTTAGGAAAATATAGGTCGAACCCTGGTTTTTGAGTTGCCAATTGGTTTTACGGAAATCAGGCCATGTGTAGTTCCACATCCAATAGTGGAATAAACCGATGGAGTTGCTGTAGGAATGGACATACTCTTCTGGATAGGGCGATATCGGAACTCTAAATGAATGTATCTAGGGGTGGATATGGGTATTTTAACGGTTATCTAATGGGTAACGACCGGTGGTTGGTTACGTTTGTTATAATTGCATGATATGAACGTTGAACGGAAACCTGATCGAAGATTGCTCTCATTAGGAGAACGGTTACTTCTTGTCTCATTCGGAAAAGTTAAGATACGATGCATGCAAATATATAGAAATTATTGCGAGAATTTAGGCATGATTCAACTTACCTTTGGACCATGAGAGATGTCTTTGGACGATGAGGATAGTGTCCTTATACCATGATGTCCTGGGCCATAAATTGCGCGGTAAAGGATTCGCACGCCATGAAATGATGTTCTCGGGACATGAGGATGGTGCCTCTGAACCATGACGCCTTTGAATAATGATGTGAAATTTTGGGAGATCCTCAAGTCATGTCATGGTGTCTTCCGACTATGAGGATGATGCCTTCGAACTGTGATGCCTTTGGACAAAATGGCGATGTTTCAGCCCATGAGATGCAAAGACATGATGCTTGAAATGAAACAAGACATAGATTAGTCTTGTGTAATATCGGGGGCAGAGCTTAGCCCTGAGGTAGAATAGTGCAAGGTTTCAAGTAGCATAGCATTTTTGGTTATGCAAAGAGAGACCATGCTTAGTCTAATGCAAGAGTGGAGACAATGCTCAGTCTCATGCAAGGAAAGGTAGAGCTTAGCCTTATACAATTAACGAGGCATGGATTAGCCTCATGCAGAGATGGAAACAGTGCTTAGTCTCATGCAGGGAGAAGGCAGAGCCTAGCCTTATGCAATTAAGAAGGCAGGGCTTAACCTCATGCGATGGAGACAATGCTTAGTCTTATGAAAGGGGAAGGCAGTGTTTAGCTTTATGCAATTAAGGAGGCAGGGATTAGTCTCATGCAAGATGGAGACAGTTCTTGGTCTCATGAAAGGGGAAGGCAGAGCTTAGCCTTATGCAATTAAGGAGGCAGGGCTTAGCCTCATGCAAGATGGAGACAATGTTTAGTCTCATGCAAGGGGAAGGCAGAACATAGCCTTATGCAATTAAGGAGGCAGGGCTTAGCCTCATGCAAGATGGAGACAATGTTTAGTCTCATGCAAGGGGAAGGCAGAACATAGCCTTATGCAATTAAGGAGGCAGGGCTTAGCTTCATGCAATATGGAGCCAGTGCTTCGTCTCATGCAAGGAGAAGGCAGATCTTAGCCTTATGCAATTAAGGAGGCAGGGCTTAACATCATGCAAGATGGAGACAATGCTTAGTCTCATGCAATCAGCAGATAATAAGTAAGTGCAAAGTATTTCTTAGCTAGGGATGCTTTTGCTTGGCAACTTTGTCGTAATGAAGATGCTGGTTCTGAGGCGTGCACGTATTTTTGGCTATTCCTTATTCCAGCATCCAAAGGAAAATTGTAAGTTTTATGGGGAGGCTGGTTCATGCATCCGCCTGCTTGCTTTGCTCCGCATTGGAATCCTGCCCGAGTTATCGTGGGTAGCATCCGACTATTTCATAAAATAATGTTTTTAAAAATAAATAAATGTGTGAATAGTTATTTAAAATGCGGTAATATGCAATATCAAAATGAACCAATAATTGCGACACTATTAGAGACATTGCGACTTCCTTGCAATAGAATTTTGATGGTCCTCCTCAAAATTCTGCCCTAATTATTTAGACAACTTTTTGACTATTCTCCATACGATGATGTCGGCTAGGCTTGCTCCGGAATTTTGAGGGTCCTCTTCAAAATTCTGCCCCAATTTAAAACTAGGGGGAAAATGAAAATTTTATTGAATTGTGACCGAACCCACAGGGCTGCCTACGTATCCCCTCTTAAACAGAAATCAAGTCAAGTGTAGTTTAGTTACATAAGATCAAATGAATGTAAATTGCTTAAATATAATATCTTTTGACAGCGTCTAAATTGATAGGCTTTGGCCAAATCTCTCCGTCTATTTCTGCGTGTATAAGTGCTCCTCCTGTTAGTACTCTGTGAACCATGTAGGGTCCTTGCTAGCTGGGTGAGAATTTTCCTTTGGCTTCATCCTGATGTGAAAAGATTTTTTTCAGCACCAGCTGCCCTGGTGCGAATTGTCTAGGTTTGACCCTTTTGTTGAAGACTCTGGACATTCTATTCTGATAAATTTACCATGACATAATGCATTCATTCTTTTCCCATCAATGAGAGCTAATTGTTCATAGCAGCTCCTTATCCACTCTACATCACTGAGTTTAGCTTCTTGTATAAATTCTCAAGGAATGACTTTCTACCTCGGCGGGAATGACAACTTCAGTACTGTAGACCAGCAAATAGGGAGTCACCCCGGTTGATGTGCGAAATGTTGTATGATATCCAAATAAAGCAAATGGTAACTTCTCGTGCCATTACTTGTGAATTTCTACCATCTTCCTCAATATCCTTTTGATGTCCTTGTTGGCGGCCTCCATGGTCATTTGGGGCCGGTACACTGTGAAATTATTGTTCCTAATTTTAAAGGTATCGCACATAGCTTTCATCAAGTCACTATTGAGATTGACGGCGTTGTCTGTGATGATGGAGTCTAGGACCCCAAATCGGTAAACAACACGATCTCGAACAAAGTCTGCGACGACTTTCTTGGTTAAAGCTTTGTAAGATGCAACTTCAACCCATTTTTGAAGTATTCTATGGCCACTAGAATGAACTTATGCCCGTTTGAAGCGACGGGCTCGATTAGTTCAATGACATCCCTTCCCCAGGCAGAAAAAAGCCAAGGTGCACTGGTTGTATTGAGTTCATTTGGCGGCAACCGTATCATATCTGTGTGTATTTGGCACTAATTACATTTGTGGACATACCTGATGCAGTCTGTTTCCATAGTCATCCAAAAATATCTTGCTCTTAGTATTTTCTTGGCTAAAACGAAGCCAGTCATATATGGTCCGCAGGATCCAGCGTGTATCTCTTCGAGCAGTTTAAAAATTTTCTTCACGTCAACACACCGTAATAGACCTAGGTCTGGAGTCCTTTTGTAGAGAACTCCTCCGCTCTGGAAGAAATGGTTGGAGAATCTCAAGAGCGTGCGTTTCTGAATATGATTTGTATGCATTGGGTACTCACCTTTTTCCAAGTGCTCCTTGATGTCGTGAAACCATCCATATGTTTCTTCTTCAACATGAGCACAGTAAGCTAGCTCATTATGGATCCTTACCGGAATGGGTTCGATGAAATTCTTGTCCGAATGTTGTATCATGGAGGACAAAGTAGCCAATGAGTCTGCGAACTCATTCTAGATTCTCGGGACATATTTGAGTTCTATCTTCGTGAACCTTTTCATCATCTCTTGTACATGATATAGATATGGTAATATCTTGGTATTCTTTGTAGTCCATTCTCTTTATACTTGATGCACCAGCAGATCCGAATCACCAATTACCAGCAGTTCTTGAACATTCATGTCAACAGCCAAATTGAGCCCCGATATGCAAGCCTCATATTCCGCCATATTATTGGTGTATGAAAATCTGAGTTTTGCGGACACCTGGTAATGTTGATCGGTTTCTGAAACAAAAATGGTTCCAATACCCGCTCATTTGAAATTTGCAGCCCCATCGAAGCACATTCTCCATCTGTCGTAGGCTTCGGCGATATCTTCTCCTATGAATGACACTTCTTCATGAGGAAAATACGTTTTTAGTGGTTCGTATTCTCCTCCTGCAGGATTTTCTACAAGGTGATCTGCTAATGCCTGTCCCTTAACTGCATTTTGAGTCACATAAATGATGTCAAATTCACTCAACAATATCTGCCCTTTTGCTAGCTTCCCTGTAGGCATGGGCTTCTGGAAGATGTACTTCAATGGATCCATCCTTGATATGAGATATGTGGTATAGGCATATAAGTAGTGCCTCGGTTTCTGGGCTATCCATGTCAGAGCACAGCAAGTGCGTTCCAACAGACAATACCGTGCTTCATAGGGTGTGAAATTCTTACACAGATAATATATGGCTTGCTCTTTCCTTCCCATCTCATCATGTTGTCCCAAGACACAACCGAAAGCCCCATCTAATATGGAGAGGTAGAGTAGCAGTGGTCTACAAGGTTCTGGCGGGACGAGGACTGGTGGTGTGGACAAGTATTCTTTGATTTTTTCAAAATCATTTTGGTAGTCTTCAGTCCAACTGGTTACGACATACTTCTTCGGCTTTTTGAAAATTGGCTCACATATTACAGTTGATTGTGCTATGAAGCGGCTGATATTTTGAGACGCCCCAAGAAACTCATTACATCTTTCTTGTTCTTTGGTGGCGGCAAATCCTGGATAGCCTTCACCATTGATGGACCTAGCTCAATTGCTCGGCGGCTGACGATGAATCGTAATAGCTTTCCAGAAGGAACTACAAAGGCACATTTTGCGGGATTCAGTTTAAGATTATACCTTCGAAGCCGATCAAAGAACTTTCTCAAATCCGCTATATGATCTATATCCTTCTTGGATTTGATGATGATGACATCCACGTATACTTCTATCTCCTTGTGTATCATGTCATGGAAAATAGTTGTCATGGCTCGTATATAAGTCGCCCCAGCATTCTTCAGACCAAACGACATCATTTTGTAGCAGTATAACCCCCATGGTGTAATAAAAGTTGTTTTCTGAGCATCTTCTTCATCCATCCAGATCTGATAATAACCCGCGAAGCAATCAACAAAGGATTAGAGGTCATGCTTTGCGCAATTTTTGATCAATATGTGTGTGTTTGGTAGTGGGAAATCATATTTGGGACTGGCTCTGTTAAGGTCCCGATAGTCGACAAACACCCTGGCTTTCCCATCCTTCTTCGGAATCGGCACAATGTTGGCCAACCAAGTCGGATATTCAACCACTATGAGAACCTTAGCTTTGATTTTCTTGGTGACTTCCTCTTTGATTTTTAGACTCATATCTGGCTTGAACCTTTTGAGCTTTTGCTTTACCGGCGGACACATCGGATCGGTGGGTAGCTTATGAGCCCCTATGGAGGTGCTCAACCCAGTCATATCATCATACGACCATGAAAAAATATCTTCATACTCTTTCAGGAAACGAGTGTACTCTTCTTTTTCTGATGGTGACAGGTGAATGCTTATGCGAGTTTCTTTGACTGTTTCGGAATCTCCCAAGTTGACTAACTCAGTTCGTCAAGGTTGGACATAGGCTTATTTTCAAAATTCTCAACTTCTCTGACAATTTTCTCAGGTATTACATCTTCTTCTTCTATCTCTTCTGAGTCTCTATCATTTTGTCGCGTTGTCTCATTACATGTCACAGTCGTTGGTTCATCAAGATAAGAAATATAAATGATGTAGAGAGAACGATAAAGAGAATAGTAATAAATAATAAAATAACAAGCCATTGAAAATTTTCAAAAAAAAGTGATTTTAATGATCCGAACAAATGTTTCCAAACAAAGTACTGAAAATATTTTGAAAATGCTCAAGAATAAATGACCCTAGTAGCCAGGATATATTGGGACTCGACGGGTCATTGATGGTGTGGCAATCCAATTCTTGAGAACAGCTCCCTTCTCCACTGTCTGGATAACGAGGCCTTCCTCCTCCTCCTCCTCCTCCTCAACTATTACACTGTAATCCATGTCTTCATCTTCTAAGAATAGATTTCTCAAACCAGCTAGCTCTTCATCTTCTTTAGATCCCCACATCATATCAGCTTGATAGAACGATTGGCTCAAATGTGGTATTGGTTGCTCGAGAGGGTAATAAGGACCGTGCCATGGTGGCGACCAGTTTTGATACTCATGCCAAATGTACTGATATTCCAGTCCAAAGGTTGTACCATGATGCTTTAACTGTATTGGTTTGGCAATACCCGGGAGATTATTTCTGAGCCCTTTACCAGGTTCATATCCTGCCCATTCCAATATGCTCTCAATTTTTCTACTCAACCATTTGACCTTCCCAATTGCATTAACACGCTCAATGCGATGGTAAGTCTCTCCACCCAACTTCCTTATATTTTCCATGATCGTAAAATATTAATTGGTGTAAATGGGGTTACTCCTGTTTCCATGAATGATCACCTCCTGATATTTCCATTCGAACATCACAACCTGATACAGAGTAGATACTACAGCCCCAGCAGCGTGTATCCATGGGGCTCCCAATAGTAAATTATATGAGGCAGATATGCTGAGTACTTGGAATTCAACATCAAAACAAGTTGGGCCCATTTGTAAGCAAAGGTTGGTTTCTCCAATTGTGTCCCTTTGAGACCCATTGAACGTTTTTACATTCATAGTTCCTGCTCGTATCTCATGCAAATATTTACCCAATCTCTTCAAAGTGGTTAATGGAAAGATATTGAGACTTGAACTTCCATCTATCAGGACCCCGGTGATGAATTTGTCTCACATTGTACCGTGACGTTTAGTGTCATGTTGTGTCTCAACCCTTCCGTTGGCAGTTTGTCTTTATGGAAGGTGAACTTATGGCTTTCCAATACTTGTACTACCATGTTAGCCATCTCCCCACTGATAATGTTGTTGGGCACATAAGCCTCGTTCAAAACCTTTATCAATGCATTCCTATGGGCCTAAGAATTTTGCAGTAATGATGGAATGGATATCTGAGCAGGGGTCTTGTTCAAATGGTCAACTACAAAGTACTCTCTTGCTTGCACCTTTCTCCAAAGATCATCCTGGCCAGTTTCAATGATAGGTTGTTTGGAAGCGGCTTCTTTACTTGTTCCCTCTAGGTGCTCAGGTGTGAAAATTCTACGAGTTCTGGTCATCCCCTATGTTGCACCAGTTTCTTACATCTTCTCTTTTCCTTTCCTTCTCGCTTCTGCGGTGTAGTCCCAAGGTACAACATTGGAATTGAAGGATGGTGTGAGCGCTACTGTCACACTGAATGGTGTGGTCACTTCTACTTCAAACGGACCAGGCGCAACTGCAGGTGTTGTTACTTTAACTTCAAACGGAGTTGATGTGGCTACCTCAACTTCGATTGGTGGCTGTATCTATACCACAATAGGAGTGAGAGTGACTGCAGGTTTCTTAGGATCATCCCTTCTTGAATGAGCCTAATTGACCCTTACGGGTCCCATTCTTCATCAGTTTCCATCAAATTTACCCCCTCGCCTATGTGATTCGGGAGGGGATTGTTGCGGACATTAGATGCAACCTATTTCACATGTATAACCTTGGTATCAATTAATGTCTGGATCTTTTCCTTCAGAGTGCGACATTCATCAACAGTGTGACCCTTCATGCCGGAGTGATAGGCACATGTCTTCTTTGAATTGACCCATTAGGAGGAATTTTCCAAGGCAACAATGGGAATAAGAGTGACATAACTGGCAGCTTTCAGACTCTCATATAATTGATCGATGGGTTACGCAATAGGGGTGTATTGTTTGGGCGTTCTGCGATCCAAAATTTGGTCTTTGTTTTTGATAGTTTTGGCGGGCTGGCGGTGAGTGGTAATATTCTGGCTGGGTGTTATAAGTATTGGTAAGCGGTGGAGGGTTGTGGATATCTGGGAGGTGATGGCTTATATATGGGTGGAGGTGTTTGTTATGTGAGAGGAGATTTCAGACCTTGGGCTACCATCATGGCCCCTACTTCCTTGTTCTTGGATATGTCTCCTGACTGCAAGGCCTTGTTGGTAGCTTGTAAAGCCTCGAAATTGGTTACCATCCCGCTTTTAATTCCTTCTTCTATTCTTTCTCCCATTTTGATGATGTCAGAGAATTTATGATTTTCAATAACCATTAACCTTTCATAATATTGCGGATCCTGAGCCCTGACAAATAATTCGTTCATTTGCTCTTCTTCCAATGTTGGCCTTACTTTCGCAGCTTGCGATCTCCACCGAGTAGAATACTCGCGGAATGTCTTTGTTGGCTTCTTCTTGAGGTTCTGGATATAGAAGACATCTGGTGCATTCCCTGTGTGGAATCTGAACCGATCGATGAAATCTGACGCCATGCTTACCAGTTAACCCACTTCTTTTGATTTTTGCTATACACCAGGATATGGCACCTCCGGTGAGGCTCCTCATGAATAACTTCATGTATATTCTTTCATATTTACCAACCCCTACAAGCTTGTCGCAGTATTTCCTTAGATTCACCTTCGGGTCACCTGTTCCGTCGAACATTTCGAACTTGGAAGGTTTGTAACCGTCTGTAAGTTCTACGTCAGGCTGAATACACATATCTTTATAGTTTAAACCCCCAATGCCTTTACCCCTTTCGGCGCTTTAGACTCGACTTGTAAGCTTCTTAAGTTCCTCCACCATATTCTCGATGAGTAGGTCATTCTCAGCAGATTCTAATGTGTATGGGGTTTGTTGTGAAGGGTGAGGTAGAGTTTCTACGTATATAGGGTTCTTTTGGTGGATTCCGGGGATTTGGGTATAGTGGTGATCATTGGTTGAGTTCTGTGGATCAGAGATAGTATGGTAGGTGGTAGTTTGTGGGTACTACGTTGGATGATGTTGGTGCTGAGGAGGAGTTGGTACCAGTGGAGGATAGGGATGTTAGGGAGGCGTGGTGTATTGATGAGGTGCGGGGGGGGGGGGGGGGGGGGGGGGGCT